>JAXCGZ010011628.1:0-25000 GCA_037179515.1 Halocaridina rubra | reverse complement strand
TACCCATAAAATATAATAATAATTTATCAAAAAAAAATCCGCGATATAGTGAGAACGCGAACCAAGAAAAGCGATACAGGGGGGGAACACTGTATTGGCATTGTGTGAGACGAAGATGAAAAGGAGAAGTGGCATTTGGTGATGTGACAGGTAGGATGTCTGGCGTTGAAAGGGGGAGAGCGAGAGGTGTGGCATTATTGCTGAGTGAATGGATGGTAAATAAGGTAGTGGAATGGAGAGAAGTGTCATCTAGGTTGATGTGGATGAGGGCTACGGTAGGTAGGGAATGTTGGGCTTTTATTAGTGCGTATGGGCCAGGATGTGAGAGAAGTGAGGAAGAGCGGGATGAATTCTGGAATGAGTTAACTAGGTGTGTGGATGGTCTGAGTAGAATAATAATAATACTTTATTTCCATTTCAATACAATGGGTATTCGTCAGCCAGGGTAAGCCCCAACCCCCCACTGTGGTGTCCACCCACAGCAATTCCTGCCAGTAAACAGCTTAAACTCTCGGTCTTGGACGGGAACCGATCTTTCGACCTCATGAATGCGAAGCCAGCGCGTTACCACTGTTCTAGCCAGCATGTAGTTGTGTTGGGTGACCTGAATGCCAGAGTGGGTGAAGGAGAGGTAGAAGGTGTTGTAGGAAAGTATGGGGTACCAGCTGGGAATGAAAGTGGTGAGAGCCTGGTAGATATGTGTGGAGCAAGAGTTGGTGATAGTTAATAGTCTTTTCAAGAAGAAATTAATAAATAAGTATACATGGATGAGAGTGGCATATGGAAGAGTGAAAGAAAGCATATTGATGGATTATATGTTGGTTGCAAAGAGCATGATTTATAGAGTGAAAGATGTGCATGCATTTAGGGGTGTGGCTGCTGGGATGTCAGATCATTTTTTGGTTGAAGCAAAAGAGTGGGGGGATATAGAAGGGAAATGGTGAAGGTGGAAGAGTTGAAAAAGCCAGAGAAGGGACAGGAATATCAGGACAGGTTGAAAGTGCATATGACAGGGTGAAAGAAAGAGAAGTTGGGGAGTTAGAGGAGGAATGGGGGTTGATGAAAGAATATTTTTTTGGACATGCGAGTAATGTGTGTGGAAAGAGGTTTGTTGGAGGTGGCATGAGGAGGGGCAGCGAGTGGTGGAAGAGAAGAAGAGGGCTTTTGAGGAATTGCTGCAGTGTAACAGTAGGTAGAAGTATGAAAGATATAAGGAGAAAAATGTGGAAACCAAGCGGAAGGTAGAGGAAGAGAAGAGGTTGGCAAATGTTAGGTGGGGACAGGATTTTAGTAGGTCATATGAGGAGAATAAAATGAAGTTTTGGAAAGAAGTGAAGAGAGTAAGGAAGGGTAGATCGAGGATGGAAGAGACCGTGAAAGATGTGAATGGACAGAAGTTAAGAGGGAACGATGCAAGGAAAAGATGGGCAGAATATTTGGAGTGCTTGCTGAATGTCAAGGAAGATAGAGAGGCAGCTATAGTGGCAGTTGAGGGTGTTCAAGTGCCAGTAATGGGAGATGAAAATGAGAGAGAGATTACAAGAGAGGAGGTGAAAAGGGCATTGTATGAAGCAAAAGCAGGTAAAGCACCTGGAAAGGATGGTGTGAGAGCGGAGATGTTGATAGAAGGGGGTGTGACTGCATTGGAAGGTTAGTTGGTGTTTAATATATGCTTTATGTTGTCAATGGTGCCAGTGGAATGGGTGATTGCTTGTATAGTGCCCCTATACAAAGGTAAGGGTGATGTGTTTGAATGCAGTAATTTTAGGGGTATGAGTTTGTTGAGTGTGGTAGGAAAAGTGCATGGTAGGATTCTGATTAATAGGATTAGGGATAAGACAGAAAATGTGATCGCAGAAGTGCAGAGTGGTTTTAGGAGAGGTAGAGGTTGTATAGATCAGATTTTTTTAGTTAGGCAGCTATGTGAGAAATATTTAGCGAAGGGTAAGGATGTGTATTTTGCATTTTTGAATCTGGAAAAAGCGTATGATAGAGTTGATATAGAGTCCATGTGGAATGTTTTGAGGTTATATGGAATTAATGGTGAACTGTTGCATCCAGTGAAGAGTTTGTATGAGGACAGTAGAGCTTGTGTTAGAGTAGGGAATGAAGTGAGTGAGTGTGGGACTGAGACAGGGATGTGTGATGTCACCATGGCTGTTCAATTTGTATATTGATGGAGTCGTAAGAGAGGTGAATGAGTGAGAGCGTGGTCGAGGTTTGAGAATGGTAGATGGGGATGATAACGAGTGGGAGCTGAATCAGTTGCTGTTTGCAGATGATACTGTGGTAGTGGCAGATTCAGAGGAGAAGCTGTGTCAGAATTTGGAATGGTGTGTGAGAGAAGGAAGTTGCGAGTGAATGTGGGAAAGAGTAAGATTATGAGGTGTACAAGAAATGAGGATGATGCTGGATTGAATGTTTTGTTGAATGGAGAGACACTTGATGAGGAAGTTAATCAGTTTAAGTATTTAGGCTCGGTTATAGCTGCAAATGGTGGAGTGGAAGCAGATGTGTGTCACAGAGTGAATGAAAGCTGTAAAGTGTTGGGTGCGTTGAAAGGAGTGATGAAGAATAGAGGGTTGGAAATGAATGTTAAGAAAGTTTTGTATGAGGAAGTGGTTGTGCCAACTGTGGTGTATGGATCAGAGTTATGGGGTATGAAAGTAAGTGAGAGACGGAAACTAAATGTGTTTGAGATGAAATGCCTGAGGAGTATGATTGGTGTATCTCAGTTGGATAGGGTTAGGAATTGATTTGTGAGAGCAAGAACGGGTGTGAGGAGAGAATTTGCATCCAGAGTAGATATGAATGTTCTGAGATGGTTTGGCCATGTGGAAAGGATGGATAATGAAAGACTGCTGAAAAAGGTGATGAATGCAAAAGTTTATTGGTTAAATGCTCGAGGGAGGCCTAGGTTTGGGTGGATGGATGGAGTAAGGAGAGCCCTGAATGATAGGAGGATGAATGTGAGGGAAGAAAGTGAGCGTGCTAGGAATAGGAATGAGTGGCGAGCGATTGTGATGCAGCTATGATGGGCATCTGCTATTACCACGGGGCTGCATCTTACAGAGGTAGCCCTGTGGTAGGGGCAGTTAGAGCTGGGAGGATGAGTTGTTGCACTCCAGCAGTGCCATCTGAACGGTCGCTAGCTCCCTCGTCATGGCCCATAGAGCAAAGTAATCTCCTTATTGCTTTCTTTTTTTTTTATGTCGGCTAACCCCCAATTAAAGGGGGAAACGGCCAAGGTAGATAGATAGTCCACATTTCCAAATAGCATTTTTACCACTTTTCCTCTCTCACAAACAGATGACCATTAGCAATGAGCTTTATCTGATTTCTTATGCTTAAGACATATTGCAGAGGCATTTTGAGGGCTTTAGTTTGAATTATTTTTAAATGTTACTCTTAAGAAAAGTAGCTTAACTGTAATGAACAATTTCTTATATAGGAAAAGTAGAAGGCTGGACTTAAGCAAACAAGCAGGCAAATTGTGAATAGTTCAATAGTTGCAACGTAATTACAGTGGAGTGAAAATGCCTTATATGTAATTACCATACGATGAAATTACACTGAATTTTCCTATTTACTTGCCTCCAGTGCCACATAGGGAATACAAGAGCAGATTATTTTCCCAGTTGCCCAGCTGGGCTTACTGCTTGGCTTGTGATAGTAATATCCCATTTAGATGCTATTACATGCAGGGTAATTGATGCTGGAAGTCGTATTTTCCCCACCACTCCTTTAGCTAATATAATTTGTTTGATCATTGCCATAAAAGAAAGATGCGTTATAAGGAACATGTATCTTATGAATGCATATTATGAAAAGTACAGCTATTGTAGTTACTGTAATCCTGCTGCTTGGAATTTATTATTGTTAGTTTGCTAATAAATTTAGCTCATGCACATATTAAATACTTAGGTATTTTATATTCTGTGATTATTCTTCATAGGTAGACAGAGAAACTGAACATTATAACAAAGTATCCTTTACAGATTTGAAGCGCTTCATTTTCTCTGAAGATCAGGAAGAAATGGTTATGTTTATTAGCTTTGTAGCTGCATATATGTTTAAAATGAAAACTCTTCATAAACTTAACAAGAATGAAGAGGCACTTCAGATAAGTTTAAGGTAAAATTAGGACTAGTTATGTTGTTTGCTAATTTGTGTCAAGAATAATCCATAATTTGGGATAAACACAGGTTGGAACTGGAGAACTAAGGCTGAATGCCGTAGGGTCCTGTTGCTCCGTGGTGGACTCGGTCGTAGGTCTGTTACTTCCTGCATCAAGTAGTCTTAACAACTGTGTGGTCATGTAGCAAGACATGCCCAATACTTCGTGTAGGCATGAAAAAAAGTTTTTGTGATTTTTTTTTTTTTTTTCCCACCCCAGTCATCAGGGTGCTTAAAATCTTAGGAAACTGCATATAACTAAAGTAATGCACTGTTTTTATGTACTAATTAGTTCCCATTTGAAATGGAGCTGATAATAGACTTCTTAGAGCTTTCTTCCATCTCTGACTATAAATACTTGCGAAGTCCCACTTCTGAATGTTTGTATACAGTTTACAAGTTGAAGCCATTGCCAGTTTCAAAATCCAGACCAAAACTTCAGGATTCTATGGTTGACCCTAGCCCCATCTTGAGGGCTTGGTTTTGTTTAGTGACATTTGTTAGTCAGAGTAGGTTGTGTTTATCTAGATTGCTGTTTTATGTCTTTCTCCTCATTGGAAATGGAGACACAGGTTGCATGAAGGAACTATATAACCATACTCAATATGCAAAATGGCCATTTTATAATGGGAATTTTATTATTGACGATATTGATATATGTTACAGATTTTGATTCTGCAATAGAATATATATTGCATTTTAGTCATTAAATATTTGTTACTTACAGATTGGATGAGGGCATCTTATCTTCTCAAGTTGATTTTATACAGAAGGGTAGTTCTGAAGGCCAGACTGGTTTGGAACAATGTTTATTAATGATCAGAACAGAGCTCTATTGGACATTGAGTCTGCTATATAAAAGAAATGACTTTTCTCCTTACCGGGCTTTGGCACTGCAAACTTTAAATCGTCTTTGTGACTATCCAAGACCCTTACCACGCTGGGACAATATGAGTCTTTCATCGAAACTGCTAATGGATTGTATTTTTTTGGTCTTGGATTTTAATCTTCGTGATGTGAAATGAGTTAGTAGTGGATAAGTGTTATTTGAATTTGCATGGATGATGAATAAATATTTTTTACAATTTGGATTTTCATTGGTGACATTCTTGCAATTTGAAAATCTCACTTTAATATACATAAGTGGTCCTTTGTTGAGCCAAGAACCACGCATTCACTGTGATCCACACATACCTAAACTGCAATTCCTAGCTCCTTGGGGACAAAGGGTTACCACATTTCCCCAACTATCACCTTGCTTGGGTTACCCACAAGTTAGGCAGGCAAGGATATTCCACAGTGATCCCCTACACCCACAGCTGGTGTACCCCCACCGCTTCATCACATAGTAACTCCCTTTACACCCATCCATCACAGTTTGCTGGGCTAACAGTTGCAAGAAATTACTTTGGCTATTGCCACCTATCCACAGTCTTCCACTCATTCCTATCTCATGCATGCTTCCTTGCTCCTCTGCACATTCCATGTGGATCGAATGGTCTTTTATTCCAATCCATCCATCTCATTCTAGGTCTTTCTCTTTGCCTAGCTCCAACTACTTCTGCACTTCACGCACACTGCTATTTGTTCATCACTCATCCATTCCATTTTCGTTTTGCTGTGCCACCAGTGTTGTATGGCTCTTCTCTACCCATGTGGCATTACAGTATATATCGTATTGTAGCCGGCGGTATAGCACTGGTGTATTTATAGTATTACTCCTCTGTTGTGTACTTACTTAGTTTTGCTGCCACCTCACAACAGGCCAGTTCTCACTCATGTAAGGTGATAATAGATATGTGAAGATACTTAACATAATTTGTTTAGATGCTACATTGTTCCCCTAAGCCTCAATGACCCCGTCCCCTTACTGTGATGTTGTCTGTATGGGCGCCAACAATACTCTGACTTTCCCGCTCGTGGCATGACCCATTTTATAACCTCGGTTCAGGCATTTAGTCATGCCTCCACCAATAGGATTTCAGAGAAGGGAGAACACACCATAACCTATGGTGTGGGGACACCTAAACAACGGCAGTTTTCCCCGTCATTTGAGCGTGGTCTCAGAGGCCAGAGAGCCAAGTGAGACTTCTAGCTTTCACATGGGACACTCATGAGCGTGCTCTATGCATCACCATGTGTCTAAACCATCTCAGCATTCTGACCTAACCTATCCGACAGCCTTCTTTCAACACCCGTTCTCTGCCTAATCTCATTTCTCATTCAATCTATTCTAAATACACCAATCATACTTCTCAAACACATCTCCAATACATTCAACTAATTTTTTTCATCTTTGCATACAGAGTCTGTACTTCGTATAACCTCTTTGCATTCATTCCCAAATTCTGTAGCTATTGCTCATCACACTTATCAACCCACCTAGACCTTTACTGCTTCATTCATGCTATGACTTACCTCTGCATCACTCATCCATTCCGTGATATGTACGACCCTAAATACTTGAAACTCTCAACTTCTTCAAGCAACTCTCCATTCTAGCTTGCAACATTAACTTTACTTTTACCAATATTCACACACACTGTCTTTTCACACTCCCTAACAAACTCTGTCACCAAATGATTCACTTCATTCTCATTATAAGCCACCAGTGATGTGTCATCCGGAAATAGCAATTGATTCAATTTCCACAACTTTCCATACTCGCCCACTAATTCCAAGCCTCTATCTAATAATCTTTTCTTACCACTCCATCCATATACAGTACTCCTGAAGCAACCATGGCGGCATTACACAATCTTGACGTAACTCTACATTCATCTCAAACCAATTACTCATAGCATTCCCGAATTTCACACATGCTCTACTATTCGTGTAAAAACTATTCACTGCATTGAACAAACTTCCACTTATGCCATACAGTCGCAACGCGCCCCACAACGCCTCTGTCAATCCTGTCTATTGCTTTCTCTAAATCCATAATTATTCACTTGTATAATTATATCCTTTCCCATTATAAAGGGAAACGACACATGCACTTCTCCAATTAACTGAGACCTTCCCTTTCCTAAAACACATTCACCCCACCTCTGGACAAGCATTCTACATGACACCCATCCATCCCAGGTGCTATATACCTTTTTCATTGCTCAATGCCAAATTTACCTCCTGTTATTTCTCTATTCTCATCGCCAAACATTGGCGTACTCCATTAATTTCCCACAGCCATAATCTCTGCCTCTCTAATATCTTCCTCATTTAGCAGTTCCTTGACTTGCTCAACCCATCTCTCTCACCTTTACTTTGCCCACTAGCAATTGCCCATCTGCTCCATTCACCCTCCTTACCATACTCACCTTTCCACACTTTTCACTTCCTTCCAAAATATCTTTTCCTTTCAAAAATCTCAGACAAGCTCCTACCCCACCTTAAATCCGTTTCTCAATCTGCCTCCCTCAACACGTGCTTCGCTCATCTAATCTTTGCAATATGCTTTTCATATGCCTCAACAGTACCTATCAGCAACCATACCTCAAATTCCTGCTCCTTTTTAGCCACTACTGCACTCACCTCCTCATTCCACCATTCACTACCTTTCCTTTTACTTCCACCTGTTACTCTTCCACACACTGCCTCTATACTCTTCATCACTTATTCCTTGAAAAACTCATTCTTCCACTCCCTCCT
The DNA here is from genome assembly GCA_037179515.1 of Halocaridina rubra. Lineage (NCBI taxonomy): Eukaryota > Metazoa > Arthropoda > Malacostraca > Decapoda > Atyidae > Halocaridina > Halocaridina rubra. Next base: position 17,176 of record JAXCGZ010011628.1, on the reverse strand, counting down.
CCACTTTCACTACATTCCGCAGACTAGCCGTATACTTAGTCTCTCTTTCTTATTCAGTTTACTTTTAGCACCTCTCTTCCTCTCGCTTCTCCACTTTTCCCCCACTCCCATTCTACTTTCCACGAAATAATGATCAGATATTCCTTCAGTAGCTCCTCTCAGTACATTTACATCCAATACGCTTCCAATCACCCTACTGTCCACCACAACATAACCCATTGATGTTTTGTCCATTACACTTTTATTGTCTACTCTAACCCATATATACTTGTTCACATCCCTCTTTTTTAAATACTGTACATTATTAGCAATCAACATCTCTCTCAGTACACATTTCTATCATATTCTCTCCACTCATTCTTCCCAGGCGCTCCATACTTCCCAAGTGCACCATCCTTTGGCTCATTCCGTAGTCTATCATTCAAATCTCCCATCAGAACCACATTAACATTCATTTTCAAGTTGTCCACACACTCGTTCAACTTCAGCTAAAATTCCTCTCTTTCTCACTTCCTTCACTGCCAGGGTCATATACACTCAAAAATGCCCGAACCTCACATCCCAGTTTCATTTTAGTCACTATTATTCATGATGATACTGCCTTCCATTCCACCACATTCATTTCCTCACGTACCAACTGAGCCACTCCCTTCAATCCTCTCCCTCTCTCAACTCAAAACACCCTACCTACCACACTCAAATATCAGCTCACCATTGCCTTTTTTTAGTTTTGCTCAGTGCAAGTACAGTGATCCTTCGTTTATCGCGAAGGTTCGGTTCCGAGACCCGGCACGATAGAGGAATTTTCGTCAAGTAGGATCACCCTATATGTACATAGATATTTTAAGTTATTTTTACGTTTACACTGTATGAACCCTCCCTGTACTGTTAACAAACCACCCTTTACTTCATAAATAACAGCATGCAAGCGTAAATTTATATGAAAGTGATAGATAAACTTACTGTGAATGAGGTGGTAATGACATGACATACTCATGTACATAGGTATTTTACAATTATTTTTACGTTTACTGTATAAACCCATCCTGCACTGTTAAAAAACCATCCTTTACTTTATAAATAACAGCATGCAACGTAAATTTATATGTACGTGATAGGTAAACTTACCGTGAATGAGTTGGTAATGACGTTTGTAGACTCTATTGGAAATTATTCCGCGGCCAATAACATCTTTACGGCCGTTATTCATTGAGGCCAAAATAGCAGCCGACATCCAGAAACCTTTTTCCTTCTTTCAGCATATCTAAGAGTTTCACCTTATCTGTTATGGTTAACATCTTCCTTTGCCGCTTAGGCTCACTACCAGAAGCCTTAGAAGATGAAGGATGCTTGGGAGGCATTGCAAAGGTTAAAATATGCTAGTAAAAAAATCACAAGCAAAACGTATTAATAAGTACAACGTGAATGGCGCACATGTGAGTTTGACTGAACGAGTGAGGCGAGACACTGGAAGATGATGGGAGAACCAAACTTCAATGAAAAAGCCAATCAGACCCCATGATACAGATCTCTCACTCTTTCACCCAACAGCATTCCATGAACTATCTCATGTAGGTGCGAGCCTTTGTCCGAAACGCTGATAACGGTATCATATTTTACATGGTGCAATACTGTTAGTATTTATGTTTTTCACTGATTTATTATTCTTAGGCTAAGAAATATGTTTTTTTTATAATAAAATCATGAAACTACTGGAAATTTTAATATATGCTAGCTCACGTAGGTGCGACCCCAATACATTACGCTATCCGACAGTATTTCACTTCATGCAATACTGTGAGTAATAAATCTAAATTTATGTTTTTTACTGTTTTATTACTCTTAGGCTAGGAAATACTTGTTTTATCAATAAAATAATGAAAATTTCAATATGTACTTGCTCACGTAGGTGCGACCCTTTTCGTTTTCCGAAACGCGGATACCGGTATCGTATATTGGTGCAATACTGTTAGTATTTATTTTTTTTACTATTTTTTACTGTTTTATTATTCTTAGGCTAAGAAATACGTTTTTTTATCAATAAAATCATGAAACTACTAGAAATTTTAATACATGCTAGCTCACGTAGGTGCAACCCTTTGCGTTTTCCGAAACGCTGATACCGGTATCATACTTTCTATGGTGCAGAGTCACATGTTCAAATTTATGTCTTTTTACTATTTCTTACTGTTTTACTATTCGTAGGCTGGGAAATAAATTTTTTTTATCAATGAAATTTCTTTTTTCAATAAAAAAAATGAATACTGAAATTTTTTTTTTTTTATATTTTTGCATATACCCCCCCCCCCCAAAAAAAATGCCAGAAAAAAATCGCGATACAGTGAATTCGCGAGAGAAGAAACGCGATAGAGCGAAGGATCACTATACATCCATATCTCTCCACAAACATAGTCCCTATCACCTGTCACATATTTTCACTTACACCACAACCACGCACATTCATAGACCCAATAACTAGGGTTCTGGCTGGATCTCCTGCCAGAATACCCCCGCTTTTCTTGGCCACTAGCAGGATGAAAAGTACAGAGGAGGGATTCCCAGCCAGCCCCGCACTTTAATATAGACAGGGTTAATAAATATCTCGCACATTGTGTATATTCATACGTTAATGTGCAATGGTCGCAATCCCCCATGTAAGGAGGGTGGCCCAGTCAAACCACGCACATCCAGAAGCAAATATTCTTCAGTCACTCACTTTCTTGGATTAACAATGTGCTATAATTCCCCCTCATCACCCTTCCTGGGTCACCTATATACAGGGTAAGAAAAAGAATTTTCGACCATAAGTCGGGAATGCTGCAGTTAATTCATTCGGATTAAAATATTAACGAAGACCTCTTGATGTTTCATCATGGTAAATTAATGAACTCTTTCATTGAGACATTATATGTCAATAAATATATAGAGAGGCTGCATAGGCCTAGGCCCCGGGTATATTTTGGGTATATAGTTTGGCTCTGCCATGTCCCTTGCCTCTGCCTTCCATCAAAGAACCTTTAAACTTTGATCCAAGACCTATGTTACTTCGCAGTGCTCTGTATCAAAACCATTTAAATAAATATAGCAGCACCCCTCATTTGGGACCTATTGTGGAGCATTATCTTCGGAAGCTCGGTCTTCTATAGTGGCAATAATGTCCATATTTCAGTTCTGAAAAGTTAATTTGTAAATATTCACATTCATGAAACCAGTTAGAAATAAAATTAATGAATGTCATTTTACTAGGCTTAAGTTTGTTTACTTACAGTTAACGATGGGTCCTCCATGACCCGTTCCATCCATCCGTGGGTGGAGAATCTAAAAAAAAAAAAAAAATGTTAACGAATGTATAAGTGTAATAAACTGTCAGTTGTTTTAGGCATTTTTGTATGTTATGATTTTCATTTCACTAGATGGGAGTCTATAAGTAAGCATTTACCGTATGGTGAGCTTTTTTTTTTTTTCAGATGAAAGTATTTGCTACAATATTAGTTCATTTATCCTAGTACTCTTGATTAGCTAGGCATGAGATTTCATTTGCTGAAATACTGTTCAGTGGTATAGCAAATGAACTACTTAGAAAACCATGTGACCGTCGTAAAAATGTTGAAATTTGGGAGCAGGCACCATATGTAATTTTTTTTAGGTGCTTAATCGTGGTTAGCTTGAGTTAACATAACCCTACCTAATATGTCTAACCTAGATTAAGCACCAAACCATAAAATCGAGTACCACCTCTGGAAATTATCCAAAGGTAAGATTTTGAGAGCTGTGTAAGCTATGTGTTGGGATCAGTTTCAGATGAGGCAGGCACCATATGTAATTTTTTTAGGTGCTTAATCGTGCTTAGGTAAAGTTAACATAACCTTACCTAATATGTCTAACCTAACCACAATCCTAGATTAAGCACCAAACCATAACATCGAGTACCATTTCTGGAAATGATCCAAAGGTAATATGGACAGGAAAAAAAAAAAAGAGATAGAGTATTAAGTTCGCCTACGCATATCTTTTACGTCTGGCAGAGTTTGTTGCTTGTCACCAAATTGTGTATTTTGACACTAAGAAGCTTTATTAGGGTAAATAGTTTTATTGATAATAAGGTATTATTACCTTTAACAGTACTAATGAACGGAAAAATGCAATTCAATGTACGGAAATATTGGAATATTTGTGATAATGTACTGTACAATTTCTTCAGATTTTGCACACAATCCAGGGTTGCTAGGTCTGTCCTTTTAAGGACAATATGTCCTTTTTGAGACCCGCCTGTCTTTTTTCCTCGAGAAAAAAGGACAGCCAAAAACTGTCCGCATGCTAAGTCTGTTCACAAGTGAGCTGTACAAAAGAGATTGTAGGGGAACTACTCAACCAGACATCCCACAACTATCCTCTTCAGCTTCTATTTGTCCAAGTTCTCCAGCCATTGCTGCAGACGATAGGGAAGCTATGTCCTTCGAAATAGTTGATTTTGAAATTGTCGATTTTTAAGTATTATATATATATATATATATATATATATATATATATATATATATATATATATATATATATATATATATATATATATATATATATATATATATATATATATATATATATATATATATATATATATATATATATATATATATATATATATATATATATATATATATATATATATTGTCCTTTTTGTAGGACAAATTTCCTTTTTTATTACGTCATTTTTTTCATCAAAGCACCTGGCAACCGTGACACAATCGATGTTTTTCTACATGACGTCATTGACTCATTAGCAGGGTTGTGTAGAAGTCCGTAAGCAACAGGTCGTAAGCGGAGCTAGGTAATATGCCTCTGAATGAGGTTTTATTTTATTTTTTTTACTTTAGTGTACACAATTCCTTTTATGATATAAATTATTTCCCCTTGTAAATGTTTACCTTCATAATACCAAGAAATGACAAAAAAAAACCCAGCTAAAATGAAATTCAATTGTCATCTCGAGAACAAAACCAGGGGGTGATCAAACCTAACCTCATGGTAACAATTGACTTTTTTTTTTATTTAAAGGGAATGAAAAACATTTACCGTAATGAGTACGGCTGGGACTGAGCTGTTGCCCGTTTATGTCAGAATTGCCTTATTATGCTGTATTAACCCAGTTAGTCTAAGGAAAAGAATTCCTTGATGGTTACTCCTTTCCCTCTCCTCTTTTATTTTTTATATTGCTTACATTTATCATATCATAATTTAAAGCACTCAATGTGTGTAACGTTTACCCTGTTCCCACCTAGATCATTCCAATAAGCAACTGTTTCTACTCTAAAAATATGAAGGACCACCTACAGTTTAGTGGGGCATACGAATGTTCAAAACCTACCAATAGATGGCGATAGGCCCTGACTAGAGAACTGGGGGATGAACACACAACAAAAATGGTGAAAAATAGGCATACAAAACTATTTTTTACTATCCTAACGAAAAATACTTATCTAACCTCGCAGCCAGGGGTGTTTCGCCCCCTGGGACCCCCATCTTACTATCCTAACTAAAAATACTTACCTAATCTTCAGTCGAACTACTGACCTGAGTGGAGGGATGAGGTCGTTGAGCGGCATGACCCGCTAAGCTGTAAACTACCCAATATGAATGTTAATATTCCCACCCCAAACAAGTTGGGATTATTTTTTTTTTTAATGCCTCGTATATGCATTTCATTCAGAAATTCTTAGTTTTAGTGATATATTTACTCCACTCTCCCGTCAGTAATGGCGGATAGAGCGGGAAGTTTGGGTAAGGGAAAAGGGTTAAGACATGTTTTATGCACCCCTTCCATAGCCTACCCGAAGTATCAGTGTTGCCACCACTTACTGAAATATGCAGTGCTGATGTATAAACAACCAAATTCGCCCTTTAAAGGTTTGTGAGGCTTTAAAGTTGAGTTAGGTGGTTTAGTTTAGGTTATGGTGGAGTAGTTCTCTCTCTACGACTGTTCTTCTACCTGAATTATAATATTTGATTGTCTTAGTAGTGTGGTCGGTGATAACAGATAAGCATCTTCTTTATAGGTGCTTATTCTAATATACAACTATAGAGGAATTAAGCTAACATCTCACACTATGAAACTGCTGGAAAGAGTGTTGGATAAAAGGCTGAGGGAGGAGACAGAAGTTTGTAGTGAGCAGTTTGGTTTTATGAAAGGTCGAGGAACAATGGATGCAGTATTTGCAATGAGGCAGACAATGGAAAAATATAGAGATAAGCAAAGAGGGCTGTACATGGCATTTATTGACCTGGAAAAAGCTTATGATCGGGTCCCGAGAAGCGAGGTGTGGAGGAGTATGAGGTCGAAGGGAGTGAAGGAGAAGTATGTCAAGATAGTTCAGGACATATACAGGGAAGCCACAACAAGAGTAAGAAGTACAGTTGGCACTACAGAGCCAACTGTCTATTTAACCTTCTCATGGATGTGATGGTGGAGGATGTGACAAAGGAGGCACCATGGAGCATGCTCTTTGCAGACGATATTGTTTTGGTCTCCGAGAGCCGTGAAGAATTGCAAGAGAGGTTGGAGCTATGGAGGGGTTTGCTGGAGGATTATGGACTGAAGGTGAGCAGACAGAAAACGGAGTACCTGGAGTGCAATGTGACACAAGGAGGCGACCTGTTCATGCAAGACCACAAGCTCCCAAAGGCGGACGCCTGCAAATACTTCGGCTCCTACGTAACGAAGGATGGAGACCTAGAGAGAAAGATTGATCATAGGATCCAGGTAGCGTGGAACAGCTGGAAGAGAACATCAGGGGTGCTATGTGACAAGAAAATCAGTGCTAGAGTGAAAGGAAAAGTGTACAAGTCAGTTGTGAGACCAGCGTTGCTGTACGGAGCGGAGACGTGGCCGGTGAAAAAGGTTCAAGAAAGGAAGATAGATGTCGCAGAAATGAGAATGCTGAGGTGGATGTGTGGGGTGACGAGGGAGGACAGGATACGAAATGACCGGATCAGAGTTACAGTGAAGGTGGTGGAGGCGTCGGCGAAAGCGCAGGAGAGGAGATTACAGTGGTTCGGTCATGTGAAGAGGAGAGAAGAAGACTACGTGGGTGTGAGAGTGATGGAGATGGACGTGGAGGGCAGACGTAGACGAGGAAGACCTAAACTACGGTGGAAGGACCGACTGAAGGAGGATCTCAGAGAGAGACAGCTGGGGGAGGAGCAAGTGATGGACCGGAACCAGTGGAGACGACTAGTGAAGAGATGCAACCCCATATGAAAATGGGAACGCAAATAGAGGAAGAAGAAGAAGAAGATTCTAATATACAAACACTTAATTCCTCAGAGCTCCAATTCCTATAGTTCCTGTCACTATCGATACCCGCCCCTTAAGGGGGAGACTGCTAAGTTATGGACGTGACTTCTGCCCCTGGCAAAGGCTGATCTGTAACTAACTGGGCTCTTTTGCCAGTCCTGGCGGTGGTGGGTATCGAGTGTACTCTCGGCCATATGGCGGCTATAGGCATATATGAAATGCCGTTTGAGGCTATAGGCATCTATAATATGCCTTACAACGCCCCCCACCACCAAACTGAAATATATCCAATATTTTGGACTAAGCATAACTACTTTCATGAGAGCTTTATGATTTTCTAACTATCGTTATTTTACAAAAATGGGGCAGACCTATCTATGAAACTATTACAATCTCATACAATTGGCTATATAGATTTTTTTTTTTAAGAGTGTGACACCGGGACAGGCAGAAACTGCCTTCATCAATAAAGGCAGGGGCACGAGAAAATACCGAGACGAAGGAAAAGAAAAAGGTTAAGGGCAAGGCAGAGATGAGGTAATGTCACACAAAGGAAAATGACAGACGGAAAACACAGTCAAAGTACAGAGGACTCAGAGATATGGAGGACTAGGCTCTGAGATGACAATAAATCTGCTTTTGGAAGGATGAAAGGTCCTAAGAATTAGGAAAGACAGAAGGAGGAAGAGAGTTCCAGAGTCTGGAGCTAGATGGAAAGAAGCACTCGCTGCACCGACCAATCCACGAGCTACCAATCTCCCCACTGTATCTGTGAGATTACAGTAATATCAAAATTACTATGCAAAAAGCTGACAAAGAAAAATATGTTCTTTATGATAAGCATTGTAATTAAAATAAAAAATCAAACTTAAGAGTTCTCAATTGCAATATATAGCTAGTAAGCATGGCAAAATTACTTAAGAACAAAGCTAATTAAGCTATTTCATTAATCAAACAGTACACAATACATTTGGACATGATATATGCAAGTACTTGTAACACAAAACATTTGTCATGTTGTGAAAAGAGTTAAAAACATTGACAATAACAATATATAGCTAGTAAGCATTGACAAAATTATTTAAGAACAAAGCTAATTAAGTTACTGAATTTCATTAATCATACAGTACACAATACATTTGAACATGATATATGCAAGTACTTTTAAAACAAAACATTTGTCATGGTGTGAAAAGTTAAAAATATTCACAATTACAATATGGAATTACTATTCAAGGACAAACTGATAAGAGAATTAAAAGAACATAATATATAACACATTCGTCTATGATCTGTCTTCACAAAGATCTGCATACCACCCCTCAGCCTTAAAACTAAATGGATTGTAAATTTGTCTGCGAACTCAATGAACACAAAGATTAAATCGTAACTCAAAACAATGATAATATTTAAACAGAAAACAACTTACCGGTATTATGACTTTTGCAAATTGTAACGTTTACCACATGTTCAAGAAGAAAAAAAAAATATAATTCAACATGCACAATTGATCAATGACACATATGCTAATAAACTTAAATCTAAGGGAGAGACTGAGTTTTTTTTTTATATTATGTTTAAAATTATCTTAAAGCTATCTTCAAATTAAAAAAATAAAGTTACATTGGTCTTCACTATTGTGGTCAAGGAAGGTGGGGACATTTTCTTTCCCATTTTTTAACAGTTCTAATATGTGGGGGAAAATACTTTGTGATTTAACTAATAAGGGATTTTCTATACCCCCTTTTTTTTCACTAAAGTTACTATACGTATGGGGATTTTTTCTTTCCCATTTTTATCTTTAATTTTGGGGGATTTTCATTTCTCCAGCCCCTCGCTCATCATTGCTAGGTCTTACAATCTCACTTCTAATTTCCCGGGACCTTCGTCTGACAACTTTGAGGTAGGTCCGGGTTGTAACACGTACCACGAATCCTCCTTTTTATTCTGTAGACTGGCCAGACAAAGGGAAGGTGTTAATGCATCAACCGGAACCCCTCCCGCCCGCTTTCATGCGACTTTTGAGGTGGTCCTATACTATGACCACGTCTCACGCCCCTCCTCAAATGATGCGCATCTCCCTTCAATAGCTGAAAAATACGAACATAGCGTGAAGTAGATTCTAAGGCCGGAAATTAGAGCCTAATGTCGCTAATGCAAATGCAGAAAGAATACATATGACCTTTGCACACAAACAAAGGCCTTTTGTCTGCATTCAGAGGGTTTTCTTCGCCCCCCTGCATCTGCAGGCGCTTGCAGTCTCGCCCATGTGTAAAAGGGACTGGTTTGTGAAAATCAAATTTGAAAATTGCAGGTCAGGGCTGCCTGGAAATAGGGTGGTAATGGAAAGTATGTGTCTACACCATTAGATTATTATTCAAAGATACTTAGGACTTAGCTGAGTAACTGATACATAACATTAAAGGTTTTTTTAAAGTTTGCTGTTTTAGCCCTCCTATCAGAGGCTTCGCCCCTGCTAACCTTCCCTGTTAACTGCTTAAACTCTCGGTCTTGAACGGGAACCGATCTGTCGACCTCGCGAATGCAAGAACAGCCACTAAAAAAATATTCTTATTAGCAGTGCCTACAGTAACATCTAGCATGAATTCAAGATAAAAAATACAAATCATTTGGTTACTGCTGATATATTTACTAAAATAATAATAATGCAAAAGGCCATGAAATGATAGCAACAATAACAGCCAATGTAATATTAACAATACTAATACTCATGATCATTCATCATTTACAAAGTAATCCCCCTATTTGTTTTCCTTTCTTGATGTCGGCTACCCCCCAATTAAAAGGGGAAACAGCCAAGGTAAATGAACTTCACAACGATGCTCATTTTAACACAGTCCCTTTGGCTACTCGAATTCCTGTAGTCATAATATGTACTGTATATATATATTTGAATATATATATAGGAGCATAGTCATCAACTTTCTGGTTGCCCAATTTGTCAGTGGGGGCTTTATCTATTTTCTAAAACAGTTGCAATATGTGGCAGAAAAACTTATAAGAATCAGTTCAACTGATGTCTTATCAGTATTTATGCAATATCAGCATGCCAAAACTTATCAACTGCAATAAAACTTGGGCACATTTATCCTCTAGCAAATTTGGAAAGGAATCTAAAAGAATCAATGATCATAATACTCTGTCAACATAGAAATATACATAGTTCTGTATGTAAAGGGTAAAAGAGGAGAAAGAGAGAGAATTTTTTTCTTAAAAAAAAAAAAAGTATAATTTCAGCTTAAAGGGCCCTTTTTTTATGACTTGACTTCCTGCCTAAACTATACAACTGGACAAAGCACAACTGCAATCATTTTCTAAGGTCTAAAAAAGAATAAAAACAAAATAACTTGGTGTACAAATAAAGAAACATCGAAGCATAAATCCATTCTTTTCTGTTTAACATTGCAAAGGATTTTACTGAAATGAGCATACACCTCCTTGTCTATTATGACAATCTCTTCTCTTTCTATAAATCAGAGGGTTGAGTTAAAGCACACACTTGCTATAAGTCAACATACCTCTGATGAAATCAAAGTAAAATACTACAATCATACGTGATAATATCTCTACTACTATCAACAAAATTACGATTATCTTATATAGTTCAATTGTAATTATAAATTTCATGACAAAGATAGTAATCAACAATGATTAACTCTAAATAGGTTTTTCAAAATCGTTTTAATTATATCAAAGGGATAAAGATAATAAAGATGGTTCAACACAAAAAGAAATATAAAAAAAACGTATCTGAAAAGAATATAAAAAGTTTTACTCTGTATGTATGCAGTAATAACTTTAAAAATAATATTTAATTCGCAACATTAAAGAATGCATTTGGCTTAAGTTTCATAATCTCTTAAGGAGTTGTACATGAAAAATTAAAATATATATATATATATATATATATATATATATATATATATATATATATATATATATATATATATATATATATATATATATATATATATATATATATATATATATATATATATATATATATATATATATATATATATATATATATATATATATATATATATATTCTTCTACTAACTCAAATTTAAATTTTTCAAATGACGATTCAACAGAATTACCTCAGGAGACAGGGGTAGAGTTATATATTTTTCTCCTTTTCATACTTACAATCGGGTAGGTACTTGACTAAATACTTTTTTTACTCTTTCCTTTTCCTACCCTAAAATACTGCCCAATATCCGTCTTCTGGACTTCAAATGGCTAGCTTTTGTGGGGAGTTTTGCGTGTAGGAGCTGTTCCTCTCCTGTCTCTTCGGTTTCTGGATCAACTTCATCTCTTACAAATACAGGAAACTTCTGTTTGACATTCTTGTTGTCATTTCTTGTGAATTTACACTCCCTTCTTCATGACCAAGCTGAAATAATTGTGACAAACATTATCATGGCTAAAACTTTCAAAGTTTTATTTTATCTAGCTTACATATTCTTTCGGACAAATAATGTATATACTGTAGCTAGAGAGGAAAATAAAGAATCATTCATAGATTCACGTCCTTTATCACGTAATATCCATCTTGGAATTCTCGAAAAACGAATAATAATCTTTGTTTGCGGAGTAGGGGACGAAGCAAAAATAAAACAAATTCTGCATCCCAACCATATATGGGCAGGTTGGGAATCACTTTCTCAAAAATATCCCTAGATAGATATCGCAACAGCTACATCACGTCCCATAAAAATTCAATGATATGGCCAGATAAAGATACGGTGGTGCAGGGGAAGAATCCTCGCAGACTCCTTCCCCATCATGCTTCCCCAACGGACTTTCCCCCGATTCCACCCACGAAAACAACCCCCCCATTATACCCCCAGTCAGGCATACCCATTCTCTTCCACACTCGCTCACATTCAAAACTTGCATTCCCTTTCTTTCTGTGTAATCCCCCCCTTCCCCTCACTCTGAAGGAGTGGGGGGGTGAAGTCTCGGTTAGGCCGGATGGTCACATGACTGCGTCATCAGTCCTAGGTCCCCCCTGTACTCCCATTAGGGTGCGTTAAGGCTAGACAATAACTCCCCCCCCCTCAACACTCAGAGGGAGTGTGTTGGTTGGTGATCTCTCAAGGCGTCTCCCTCAACGGCTATCAGACCCCATTCTTTCTCCCCCTCTACACTACGTTAGGGTTACACTTAAACCCCCCCCTACCCAGCACAGTTTCTTGACTCTACTTTTCCCCGCCTGCTTAGTGCAAAACCTAGACTCATATCTAAATAATATCACAAAATTTTCTTATTCTTCAAAAAGATATATTATAAATGCATTTTAATGGCAATCTCTTTATCATAATGATGTGAGAAGAACGATCGGTCATTTCTGCCTTTCTCTCGCCAAAATATTACACCCGCCAAAAAAAGAAAGAACCTTGAAAACAGGTGTAAGGATTTTCTCACTCGATTTCTTACGCTTTAAGAAATTAATATAAAAAAATAATTTTACACGTACATTCAATCTTTCTCAATTAAAATCAGTACATTTGCCTGTTTAATGATTAACTTAGGCATTTATACAAATAAATGGAACACCCTTCAATGCAATTACTTGTTATATTATTCAAAATTGAAACAAAAATGGTTTATTACTTCTTATAGCTATTAGTACAAATTATCCATGTTAGTAATGGGTACAGAAATTCTACTTTTATTAACTTACTAGAGCCACACCCCTCATATGTGGGTTGGCTGAGTTAAAGCATAACTATAAAGTAAAATGGTGGAGTCCTCCGACCTCAATTTATTTTAATAATGGTCCCATTACTCACTGGATACAGATCACAAGTACTTAGCTATTTTGGGAAGCTGCTTGAAGAACATCATGGCAACAGACAATGGAGGAGGGGGTTCTTCCTTCTTCTGGGTGCGGAATGTTTCTTGCAACATTCTCCATCTCTCTCGTAAAGTCAACGAATCGCCATCTTCTTGGCTTGATCCGGCAACGTATAACTTCTGGTAAGGGGCAACTTCTCTCAAAGCCCCGGGCACACTGTGGGTCAGTGTGACGGTGGTGTACTTGAAGGCGCTGTTTGTCCTTTTACTGCTGGGGGCCTTGCCAGTACGGGGGCAGGGGAGAGTGCCTTGTTCTGGGAACATGATACTGTCGGAGCTCAGCTGATGCTTTCTCTCTTGGCGTCGCTGTCTCGCTGCTTGTAAGCGTCTAGAAGTTTCTTTAACACTCAAACATTTCTTCCATAGATGCACCTATTTGTTTCTTCTGTGAAGATATAGGCATGGATTGATCCTGAGCTGATCACCAGTTGTGGTTGAGTAGTTCTCTCTCTACGACTGTTCTTCTCACCTGAATTATAATTTCTGATTGTCTTGGTAGCGTGGTTGGTGATAACAGATAAGCATCTTCTTTATAAGTGTTTATTCTAAAGTACAAACACTTAATTCCTCATAGCTCCAATTCCTATAGTTACTGTCACTATCGATTCCTGCCCCCAAGGGGGAGACTGCTAAGTTGTGGACGTGACTTCTGCCCCTGGCAAATGCTGATCTCTAACTAACTTGGCTCTTTTGCCAGTCCTGGCGGCGGTGGGTATCGAGTGTACTCATGGGCACATGGCGGCTATAGGCATCTTTGAAATGCCGTGTGAGGCTATAGGCATCTATAATATGCCTTACGACGAGGTTATGTTAGTTATATTGGTTTATTTAAATACCTACCACTTTTGGCCCTAACACAAAAAAAATTGTGATTGCCAAGAAACACATTTTATCAGATTAATTCAAAACACATCGAAATCTATGAGAAAAAAATTTAGTCCAAATATAGAAGGGGTGCATAAAACGAATATTGACCGGAAAAAGCAAATTCTTTAAGAGAATAAGAATTCCAAAATGATAAAAATAAAAAATACAATTATAACCACATTGTCATTGATATTTGTCACTTATCTTCCTGAGGTGGAAATATTTTAAAAGGAATATTAATTTCTGAGTAGAGTGCAAATAACAAACTTAAAAAAAACTCGTTTTCAACTTCTCCCAGCAGGGATGAACTGAATTAACCAAACCTAACTTCCATACATATATAATGCCCGCAATCTCTTTTGTATGAGAAGTAGCCTAGTCAAAGCACACATTCTCCAAATGCCAATTTACCTTGATCACTCATGTTAGCTCTTTGGGGATAAAAGGCTGCCACAAACTCCCCCTACTAAACTGCTTTGGTTGTCCAGAGGGTAAGTGTGTAAGGATCTGCTGTGAGGCTTAACAGCCGTAGCTGGGTTACCCCATTGCTTCATCTCTTGGCAAACCCCCCCACTCCTACTCATCCCAGTTTACATTGCTAGCAGTTACAAGAAATCCCTTTGGCCCATGTTACCTATACACAATCTTTCTCCTACACTCTTTCTTCCATGTACCATAGACATACTGTATGCATCCAGTACTCTCTTCAATCTCATTCTAGATCTTCCTTTCTACCTTACTTCAGTTACTTCTGCTCTCCACACTTTCTTTTCTAGTCGTACACTAGTCATTCTATCAATATGTTCAAACCATCTCAGCTCACTGTTTTAAATAATCCGACAGCCTACTTTCAACATCTGTTCTATGTCTCACCTCCTCATTTTTCACTATGCACTCTCGAAACTTGTATCATACTTCTCAACATTTTATCTCCATTACATTCAACTTGTTCTTTTCTTATTCTCATGCATTTCATGTCTCTCCTCCATACAGTGCTTTAGGCATCATATATCGTCTTTGCAATCATTTCTAAATACCGTACCTTTTTCCTCTTCAAATTTTTTATCCAACTTAGATATATACTCTCTTCCTTCTCCATATGATTTACCTTCAAATCCACTTGTCCATTCGCTGCCTCATGTGAACCCAGGTACTAAATACTCAACTCTCTCATGCATCTCCCAATTCACTTTCACATTCGCCCTGCCAACATAAACACTCCTCAGACATTTCATGACTTTTCTTTTACCAGAATTTCCTTGCAACTTCCTTTTCTCACACATCATTACAAATTCAGTAACTGAATGCTTCATTTCCTCCCCAGACTCAACCACCAATACCATGTCACCTACATATAGTATTTGATTCACTTTCCATAACCTTTCATCCACGCCAGATACTTCCAAGCCTCTACTTAGAATGCTATCAGACACAGTGGTGACCCCAACCCACAAATTTAATCCGATCCCAAAACCTGTTCGTGGGTTGGATTTATTTTTCCCATTGAAAAGCATGTAAATTCAATTAATCCGTTCCTAGTCACAATAAATATTCATGTTAAAATTTTTCTAGTCAGTATAAACATGACATATAATACAGGTTATATGCATTTTATCTGTAAAAGGAAAATTACATTAATAATGGAAAGGAATTTTACTCACTAAAATAAAACATGGTACAGTACTGTATTTACCTTTGTGGTTGATTGTTGATGGCATACTTATTTTTGGTAGGAGAGTCCCTTACCATAAAAACGTTAGGGAACTCTTCTGATACAGGCTGTATTTCAGGTGTTTTCTCTATTTTCTCTTTTGGTAGCTGCTTCCCTGCATTCTGGCACAAGGAAAAGATCCGGAGAAATTTTTCTCTTTCTTATTTGGTAAATTTTTCTAAAAATACTCATCCCATTGTCATTTACCTTGTTCACTACTCTATTGCCCACAGTTTTATCTGGGTGATGATTCACAGTAAAACCCTGCACATCATTCCACTTACTAAAAATTTGTGTCAAATTCTTCACTGGACACCTTTACCCTCTCATCCCCCTCCTCGGCTGACTGCTCCTCTTGGAGAATCTTCACCTGTTCACGTTGCAACTCAATTCATCTGTGGTAAGTTTTTCTCTGTGGTCCTCCACCAGCTCCTCCACATCCTCCTCATTGACCTCCAAGCCCAAACTTTTGCCCGTGGCCACAATTTCATTCACAATTTTTATAGCTAACTCCTGCTTGAAGTTCTAGAAACCTCTATCAGTCACACAACCTAGCCAAAGATTCCTCCAGGCGGAGTTCAACATGCGATATGAGACCTCTTTCCATGCTTTCTCAATGAGGCCAATGCAGTGGAGGATATTAAAATGGTCATTCCAGAAATCACGGAGGGTCAAGTCTGTGCATTGGTGACCTGGAAACACCTGGCAAAAAGACCCTTCGTATACAACATCTTAAAATTGGAAATTACCTGCTGTCCATGGGCTGGAGGATGGGAGGGGTGTTGGAAGGCAGGAATTTTACTCTTATGACTTCATATTATATAGCAAGATATTCCTCCACACCAGGAGGATTGACAGGAGCATTATCCATTATGAGGAGACACCTTAGGGGCAAATCATTTTCCTCATAATATTTCTTCACTGCTGGCGCAAACACTTCAATCAATCACTCGAGGAATAAAATATGCGTGACCCAAGCCCTTGGATTTGACCTCCACATTACTGGAAGGCTAGCCTTCAACACGTTATTTAAAAACATGTGGATTTTGTGAGTGGTAAGCTAAAAGAGGCTTGATCTTACCCCACTAGCATTAGCGCACAAAGTGTAAGCCTGTCTTTCATTGTTTTGTGGCCAGTCAGTGACTTCTCCTCTTGGGTTATATAGGTTCTATGAGGCATTTTCTTCCAAAAGAGTCCTGTTTCATCATGGTTAAAGACTTGTTGGGGGATATAACCTTCACTCTCGATAAAATTAGCGAATTCCTTCATGTAAGAATCTGCTGCTTTTGGGTCGGAACTAGCCACCTCTCCATATCTAATGACGCTATGAATCCCAGTTCATCATTGAAAGTGTTCAAACCAGTTTCTGCTGGCTTTAAATTCATCAACTTTAGTGCCACTAGAACTCGGAGAGTACGCTACTAAAT
>JAXCGZ010011627.1:50000-87269 GCA_037179515.1 Halocaridina rubra | reverse complement strand
TGCCAGTATGTTTACTCCTAGATCTCTCTCATTTTCTGTCTCTTGAAGTTGTACTCCAGCCACCGAGTAGTCAAGCTTTGGGCCTTCTTGCACTTGTACCCATTCTCATTACCTTACATTTTGAGGTATTGAATTTCATTAGCCACTTTTCTGACCACTCATGCAGATTATTTAGATCCTCCTGAAGTTCTCTACCATTGTTCTCGTTTTTTACTTTCTTCACAATCTTTGCATCATCTGCAAACATATTCATGAATGAATTTACAGACTCTGGTAGGTCATTTACATATACAAGGAACAAAAGTGGCCCTAAAACTGAACCCTGTGGAACTCCACTACTAACTCTTCTCCATTCAGACACTGAGTGTCTTACTCTAACCCTCTGTTCCCTTCCTTCTAAGTAAGTTTTTATCCATTCCAAGACATTTCCACCTATTCTAGCCATTGATTGCAGCTTCCTAATAAGTCTCCCATGTGGAACAGTGTCAAACGCTTTCTGGAAGTCTAGGAATATGCAATCTGCCCAGCCCTCTCTTTCCTGTAAGATTTGACTTACCTCATCATAAAATTCTAATAAGTTTGTTACTGTTGATCTTCCTTCTCTGAAGCCATGTTGCCTCACTGACAAAAAGTTGAAGGATTCCAAGTGAAGAGAGATATGTTTCCTTAGTAGTTTCTCCATAACTTTGCAAACTATGCTGGTCAAGGAAACTGGTCTATAGTTCAGAGCCGTATCCCTCCTTCCCTTTTTGAAGATAGGTATCACATTTGCTTATTTCCAGCATCTTGGAATCTCCCCCGACTCCAGTGACTCCTTAAATATGATACTTAGTGCCACTGATATTGTGTTTGCGCATTTTTTAAGCACATGAGGGGATATATCATCAGGACCTGTAGCTTTATGAACATCTAAATCCATCAGCGCTTTGCATACCTCTGTGGCTGTAAGGTTGATGTTCTCTAATACCGGCCCTTGAGCTTCTATCACTGCAATCTGAGGGGGTGGGGTATTTTCTACTGTAAATACTGACTGAAACTCCTTGTTCAATTCTTTGCAGATCTCTTCGTCCGTCTCAGTGATGCTTCCATCCGCTCTCTTTAGCCTTAAAACCTGTTCTTTTACCTTCAGTTTTCCTCTGACAAAGCTGTGGAAAAGCTTGGGATTTTCTTTAGCCTTCCTGGTGATGTCCCTCTCATAATCTCTCTCTGCCTCTCTCCTTTTACTTAGGTAGTCATTTCTTGCTCTTTTGTAGGTTTGCCAGGCATTTATGTTTTTTCTCCTCCTATACCTTTTCCAGCATTTGTCTCTCCACTCCTTAGCTCTTTTACACCCATTATCGAACCATTTCTCTCTGGCATGAATTACACCTACTTTGGTGACAGGTATGCAGCAATCTACTATCTTCCCATATTTCTCACAAAAGATGTCATACATTTCTTGTACAGATTTGTTGTAAAATAAGGTTCTCCAGTCAATAACTGCAAAAAGCTCATTCATTTTGATGTAATCTCCTTTCGGATAGTTCCTCCTCATGTCCTCAGTGCCTCTACTCTCAGGAAGAATGTCTTCAATGATATACTCCATCAACAACACACAGTGGTCACTCTTTCCAATTGGTGGTTCATACTCAATATTTTCAATATCCAACACATTATCTGTGAACACCAGATCAAGTAGTGATGGCTCATCCCCACCCCTGGCTCTTGTTGGTTCCATTACATGTTGGTGTAGGAAATTCCCTTATACGCAATCTAGGAATCTTGCCCCAAATGAGTCCTCACCACTGTGTGGGTCAAGATTTATCCAATCTATCTCTTTATGATTAAAGTCTCCCATAATCAAAATCCTACATTTTTTCTCCCGCGCCATGTTAACAACTGAGTTTATGACTTCAATCGTACCTATATGACTTTCCTCATAAATTTCAAGCCTATTTAGGTTCCTTGGTGGGTTGTATACAACAGTTATTATAATGCTCTCTGACCCAGTATTTATGCGAGCAACAAGAAATTCCCTGAACTCACTTTCTATAGCCAAGTTTATTTCTTCAACTTGAATCCTCTCACTTATGAGCAGTGCTATCCCTCCACCAGTCCTCTCAGATCT
Organism: Halocaridina rubra; assembly: GCA_037179515.1. NCBI lineage: Eukaryota > Metazoa > Arthropoda > Malacostraca > Decapoda > Atyidae > Halocaridina > Halocaridina rubra. Next base: position 85,162 of record JAXCGZ010011627.1, on the reverse strand, counting down.
TTCGACCCTTAGTATTCTGAAACCCTTAGGAAAAACTGTGACACTGTTTATGTCCTCACTCAACTTACTCTCTGTAATTGCTACTATATCTGCCTTACTGTTGTGAATCCTATCTTTTAATTCTACTGCCTTACCAGCTAATCCATCAGCATTTGTGTATAACAATCTTAATGAGGCCCCATCCCCTGATCTTCTGTCATTATCTTCTTTATCTCCCCTTTGTCTGGAAGTATTCTGTATGTATGTGTATGTGTGTGTGTGTGTGTGTGATTACCTAATTGTGATTACCTAATTGTGTTTACGGGAAAGAGCCCAAAGCTCGTATCTTCCCGTCTCCTGATCGGTTCCATTTTTAGACTTAGTGATACTTATCATACCTGTCCTTAAAACTATGGATTGAGGTAGCATTAACTACCTCCTCGCTTAGCGAATTCCAATTATCAACTACTCTTACACTGAAAAAGTATTTCCTTACATCCTGCAAACAAGTTTTCTTCCGAAGCTTCAAACTATGACCTCTAGTTCTAGAGCCAGCCATATCGAAATATCGATCCCTATCCACTCTATCATAACCATGAAGGAATTTAAAGACTGTCACCATATCCCCCCTTACTCTTCTAGCTTCGAGTGATGGCAAGTCTAATTCCCTCAGCCTCTCATCATAACCGAGATTGCGTATTTCTGGCACCAGTTTTGTGGCATGTCTTTGAACTTTTTCAAGCTTAGCTATGTGCTTTTTCAAGTGCGGATTCCAAAAGGGGGCTGCATATTCGAGTTTTGGCCTCACATAGGTTACATAAATATTTCTGAACATTTCCTTGTCCATGTGCCTGAAGGCTACCCTTACATTTGATAAGAATGCATATGCTGCCCTTACTACGCCATTTATATGTATTTCTGGAGACAAATCTGCCAATATGTTTACTCCTAGATCTCTCTCATTTTCTGTCTCCTGAAGTTGTACTCCAGCCACCGAGTAGTCAAGCTTGGGCCTTCTTGCACTTGTACCCATTCTCATTACCTTACATTTTGAGGTATTGAATTTCATTAGCCACTTTTCTGACCACTCATGCAGATTATTTAGATCCTCCTGAAGTTCTCTACCATTGTTCTCGTTTTTTACTTTCTTCACAATCTTTGCATCATCTGCAAACATATTCATGAATGAATTTACAGACTCTGGTATGTCATTTACATATACAAGGAACAAAAGTGGCCCTAAAACTGAACCCTGTGGAACTCCACTACTAACTCTTCTCCATTCAGACACTGAGTGTCTTACTCTAACCCTCTGTTCCCTTCCTTCTAAGTAAGTTTTTATCCATTCCAAGACATTTCCACCTATTCTAGCCATTGATTGCAGCTTCCTAATAAGTCTCCCATGTGGAACAGTGTCAAACGCTTTCTGGAAGTCTAGGAATATGCAATCTGCCCAGCCCTCTCTTTCCTGTAAGATTTGGCTTACCTCATCATAAAATTCTAATAAGTTTGTTACTGTTGATCTTCCTTCTCTGAAGCCATGTTGCCTCACTGACAAAAAGTTGAAGGATTCCAAGTGAAGAGAGATATGTTTCCTTAGTAGTTTCTCCATAACTTTGCAAACTATGCTGGTCAAGGAAACTGGTCTATAGTTCAGAGCCGTATCCCTCCTTCCCTTTTTGAAGATAGGTATCACATTTGCTTGTTTCCAGCATCTTGGAATCTCCCCCGACTCCAATGACTCCTTAAATATGATACTTAGTGCCACTGATATTGTGTTTGCGCATTTTTTAAGCACATGAGGGGATATGTCATCAGGACCTGTAGCTTTATGAACATCTAAATCCATCAGCGCTTTGCATACCTCTGTGGCTGTAAGGTTGATGTTCTCTAATACCGGCCCTTGAGCTTCTATCTCTGCAATCTGAGGGGGTGGGGTATTTTCTACTGTAAATACTGACTGAAACTCCTTGTTCAATTCTTTGCAGATCTCTTCGTCCGTCTCAGTGATGCTTCCATCCGCTCTCTTTAGCCTTAAAACCTGTTCTTTTACCTTCAGTTTTCCTCTGATAAAGCTGTGGAAAAGCTTGGGATTTTCTTTCGCCTTCCTGGTGATGTCCCTCTCATAATCTTTCTCTGCCTCTCTCCTTTTACTTAGGTAGTCATTTCTTGCTCTTTTGTAGGTTTGCCAGGCATTTATGTTTTTTCTCCTCCTATACCTTTTCCAGCATTTGTCTCTCCACTCCTTAGCTCTTTTACACCCATTATCGAACCATTTCTCTCTGGCATGAATTACACCTACTTTGGTGACAGGTATGCAGCAATCTACAATCTTCCCATATTTCTCACAAAAGATGTCATACATTTCTTGTACAGATTTGTTGTAAAATAAGGTTCTCCAGTCAATAACTGCAAAAAGCTCATTCATTTTGATGTAATCTCCTTTCTGATAGTTCCTCCTCATGTCCTCAGTGCCTCTACTCTCAGGAAGAATGTCTTCAATGATATACTCCATCAACAACACACAGTGGTCACTCTTTCCAATTGGTGGTTCATACTCAATATTTTCAATATCCAACACATTATCTGTGAACACCAGATCAAGTAGTGATGGCTCATCCCCACCCCTGGCTCTTGTTGGTTCCATTACATGTTGGTGTAGGAAATTCCCTTGTACGCAATCTAGGAATCTTGCCCCAAAGGAGTCCTCACCACTGTGTGGGTCAAGATTTATCCAATCTATCTCTTTATGATTAAAGTCTCCCATAATCAAAATCCTACATTTTTTCTCCCGCGCCATGTTAACAACTGAGTTTATGACTTCAATCGTACCTATATGACTTTCCTCATAAATTTCAAGCCTATTTTGGTTCCTTGGTGGGTTGTATACAACAGTTATTATAATGCTCTCTGACCCAGTATTTATGCGAGCAACAAGAAATTCCCTGAACTCACTTTCTATAGCCAAGTTTATCTCTTCAACTTGAATCCTCTCACTTATGAGCAGTGCTATCCCTCCACCAGTCCTCTCAGATCTTTCGACCCTTAGTATTCTGAAGCCCTTAGGAAAAACTGTGACACTGTTTATGTCCTCACTCAACTTAGTCTCTGTAATTGCTACTATATCTGCCTTACTGTTGTGAATCCTATCTTTTAATTCTACTGCCTTACCAGCTAATCCATCAGCATTTGTGTATAACAATCTTAATGAGGCCCCATCCCCTGATCTTCTGTCATTATCTTCTTTATCTCCCCTTTGTCTGGAAGTATTCCGTAACGAAAATTTTTCTTCTCTTCTTCATTTCTTTCATCATTTAACCTTCTTGCCTCTTGCAACAAGTTTTTGATCTTTCCCATCTCTTCCTGTGTTCTGTATCGTCTAATGAACACTTCTTTGCATTCTTGAAGGTCTTTTAGACTTTTTTTTCTCAACAATATTTCCCTACATGTCTCCCCTCTCTCAAAGGTTACTTTTGTTGGTCTCGGCTTTCCTTCCCTCGAATATTTACCTAGTTGGTGTATGTTTACAATATCCTCAGGACCACATACTACTCCAAGCTTTCTTATCAGGTCTACAACCCTAGCTTTATTTTCTTCAAGTCTCCCCTGCCATGTTGGCTCCTGGGATTCACTTATGCCTGAGATTACCACTGTCTTCTCCTTATCAAGTGCCTGTCTGATGAGTGGGTTTGCCCTTTCCATCACAACGTCTTTCATTTTTTCGATTACTGTCTCTTTATAGTCAACTGTTTGTATGTTTTCCAGTGCCACCACCTTTACAGCCTCTTTTACTGCCACATTCCCCTTTAGTGCATCAGCAAAGGACGTTTTCATGGCATCATTTTCCATATTCAGCTCCTGGAACTCTTTTCTGAACTGTTCAATGTTTTCCTTAATCTGAACATTCCAAGCAGCAATCTCGTCTCTCTCAGAAGATAGCAGTGAACTAACATCTAATTCCTTTAGGTTGTCATTTAGCTGTTTGTTTTTATCTTCTTGATTAGAAATTCTAGATTCTAGTTGACTCTTTTCCCCTTCCAGCTTCTTTATTCTTTTTTCTAGTGTGTGTGTGAGAGAGAGAGAGAGAGAGAGAGAGAGAGAGAGAGAGAGAGAGAGAGAGAGAGAGAGAGAGAGAGAGAGAGAGAAGAGAGAGAGAGAGAGAGAGAGAGAGAGAGGGGAGTTTGGATAACTAAACATTATTTGTAACAGGGAGACAAAGGCTACAGTCGAGATTTAAATATGTTTTATGTCCTCCGTGAGTGTATAATATGTGTATATATATATATATATATATATATATATATATATATATATATATATATATATATATATATATATATATATATATATATATATATATATATATATATATATATATATATATATATATATATATATATATATATATATATATATATATATATATATATATATATATATATATATATATATATATATATATATATATATATATATATATATATATATATATATATATATATATATATATATATATATATATATATATATATATATATATATATATATATATATATATATATATATATATATATATATATACATATATATATATATATATATATATATATATATATATATATATATATATATATATATATATATATATATATAATATGTGTGTGTGTGTGTGTGTGTTTGAAAATAATATACTGCCGGAGAATATCAATATACATGCAAACTCATACACACACACGCTTACACACAAGAAACACTCGCCCGACCACCCACTCAATTGTCGGGGAGGGGTGGTAGAGGATCTCCGGGGTATGTAACAGGAGGAGTAGCTGTTAGGAGATTAAAACAGAAAGTCAAGGAATTGAGAGACAATGGTTATAACCCTTGATGATAAAATTCGGAATATGGATAGAGAAATGAAAGAAAATGAAGCAATCAGATAGGAAATAACATGTTTGGAGGAAGCAAATAAAGCACAAGGGCAAGAGAGAAAAGAACTAGAAAAACGAATAAAGAAGCTGGAAGGGAAAATGAGTGAACTAGAAACCAGAATTTCTAAGCAAGAAAATAACAACAAACAGCTGAATGACAACCTGAATGAATTAAATGTTAGTTCACTGCTCTCTTCTTAGAGAGGCGAGATTGCAGTTTAGAAAAGAGTTTCAGGAGCTGAATACAGATCATGATACCCTGAAAACTTCCTTTGCTGATGCACTAAAGGGGAATGTGGCAGTAAAAGAGGCTGTGAAGGTGTAGGCACTGGAAAACATACAAACTGTTGACTATAAAGCAACAGTAATAAAAAAAAATGAAAGACATTGTGATGGAAAGGGCAAATCAACTGATTAAACAGGCACTTGATAAAGAGAAGACAGAGGTAATCTCAGGCATAAGTGAATCCCAGGAGCCAACATTTGCAAGGGAGACTTGAAGAAAATAAAGCTAGGGTTGTAGACCTGATAAGAAAGCTTGGAGTACTTTGTGATCCTGAGGATATTGTAAGCATTCACCAACTAGGTAAATATTGTAGGTAGGGAAAGCAGAGACCAATAAGTGTAATCTCCGAGAGAGGGGACACATGTAGAGAAATACTGATGAGGAAAAAAGTCTAAAAGACCTTCAAGATTTCAAAGAAGTGTTCATTAGACGATACAGAACACAAGAAGTGATGGAAAGGATCGAAAACTTGTTGCAAGAGGCAAGAAGGTTAAATGAGGAAACAAATGGAGAAGAGAGGAAAAATTTTCATTTCAGAGTTATCCAGACAAAGGGGAGATAAATAAGATAATGACAGAAGATCAGGGGATGGGGCCTCATTAAGACTGTTATACACAAATGCTGATGGATTAGTTGGTAAGGCAGTAGTATTAAAAGATAGGATTCAAAACAGTAAGTCAGATATAATAGCAGTTAAAGAAACTAAGTTGGATAAGGACATAAACAGTGTCACAGTTTTTCTAAGGGTTTCAGAATAGTAAGAGTTGAAAGATCTGAGAGGACTGGTGGAGGGACAGCACTGCTCATAAGTGAAAGGATTCAGGTTGAAGAAATAATCTTTGCTATATAAAGTGAGTTCAAGGAATTACTTGTTACTCGCATAAATACTGGGTCCTTGAGCATTATAATAACTGTGTATTTATAAGCTATTAAGGAACCAACATAGGCTAGAAGTTTATGAGGAAAGCCATATAGGTACTATTGAAGTCATAAACTCATTTGTTTGTGTGGAACAGTAGAGAAAATGTAGGATTTTGATCATGGGATGTTTTAATCATAAAGAGATAGATTGGATAAATCTTGATGCACACAGTGGTGAGGACTCATTCGGGTCAAGATTCCTGGTTTGTGTACAAGGGAATTTCCTACACCAACATGTAATGGAACTAACGAGGGCCAGGGGTGGGGATGAGCCATCACTACTTGATCTAGTATTCACAGATAATGTGTTGGATATTGAAAGAAATGAGTATGAACCACCAATTGGAAAAAATGACCACTGTGTGTTGTTGATGGAGTATATTATTGAAGATGTTCTGGTTGAGAATAGGGGCACTGAGGACACGAGGATGAACTATCCAAAAGAAAATTACATCAAAATTAATGAGCTTTTTGCAGTTATTGACTAGATAACCTTCTTTTACTACAAATCTGTACAAGAAATGTACATCTTTTGTGAGAAATATTGGAAGGTAGTACATTAATGCATACCTGTCACCAAAGTAGTGTAAGTCATGCCAGAGAGAAATACTTCAATTATGAGTGTAAAAAAAGCTAAGGAGTGGAGATGCAAATGCTGGAAAAGGCATAAGAGGAGAAAAAACATAATTGCCAAACAAACCTACAAAAATGAGTAGGAAATGATTACCTAAGTAAAGGAAGATAGGGAGACAGAGACTATGAAAGGGACATCACCAGGAAGGCTAAAGATAATCCCAAGCTTTTCCATAGCTTTAACAGAGGAAATCTGAAGGTAAAAGAACAGGTTTTAAAGCTTAAAAGAGTGGATGGAATCATCACTGAGATGGATGAAGTGATCTGCAAAGAATTGAACAGGGTGTTTCAGTCAGTATTTACAGTAGAAAATACCACATCACCTCAGATTGCAGAGATAAAAGCTCATGGGCCAATATTAGAGAACATCATCCTTTCAGCCACAGAGGTATGCAAAGTGCTGATGGAGTTAGATGTCCATAAAGTTACAGGTCCTGATGATATATCCCCTCATGTACTTGAAAAATGCACAAACTCAATATCAGTGGCACTAAGTATCATATTTAAAAAGTCGCTGGAGTCAGGAGAGATTCCAAGATGCTGGAAACAAACAAGCGTGAAGCCTATCTTTAAAAAGAGAAGGAGGGATATGGCTCTAAACTATAGACCTCTTTCCTTGACCAGAATAGCTTGCAAAGTTAAGGAAACATATCTCTCTTCACTTGGAATCCTTCAACTTTTTGTCAGTGAGACAACATGGCTTCAGAGAAGGTAGATAAACAGTAACAAACTTATTAAAGTTTTTTGAAAAGGTAAGCCGAATCTTACAGGAATGAGAGGGTTGGGCAGATTGCATATTCCTAGACTTCCAGAGAACATTTGACACTGACCCACATGGGAGACTTATTATGAAACTGCAAGCAATGGCTAGAATAGGTGGAAATTTCTTGGAATGGATAAAAACTTACTTATAAGGAAGGGAACAGAGGGTTAGAGTAAGATATTCAGTGTCTGAATGAAGAAGTGTAAGTAGTGGAGTTCCACAGGTTTCAGTTTTATGGCCACTTTTGTTCCTTGTATATGCAAATGACCTACCAGAGTCTGTAAATTCATTCATGAATATGTTTGCAGATGATGCAAAGATTGTGAAGAAAGTAAGAAACGAGAACAATAGTAGAGAACTTCAGGAAGATCTAAATAGTCTGCATGAGTGGTCAGAAAAGTGGCTAATGAAATTCAATACTTCAAAATGTAAGGTAATGAGAATGGGTACAAGTACAAGAAGGCCTAAGCTTTAATACTCGGTGGCAGGAGTTTGACTTCAAGAGACTGAGAATGAGAGAGATCTAGCAGTAAACATACTGGCAGATTGTCTTCAGGAGTACATATATATGTTATAGTAAGGGCAGCATATGCTTTCTTAGCAAATGTAAGGGTAGCCTTCAGGCACATGGACAAGGAAATGTTCAGAAATATTTATGTATCATCTGTGTGGCCAAAACTTGAATATGCAGCCCCTTTTTGGAAGCCGTACTTGAAAAAGCACGTTGTTAAGCTGGAAAAAGTTCAGACATCCCACAAAACTGGTGCCAGAAATACGTAATCTCTATTATAATGAGAGGTGTTGGGAATTAGACTTACCATCACTCGTAGCTAGAAGATTGAGGGGAGACATGTTGAAAGTCTTTAAATTCCTTCATGGTTATGATAGAGAGCATAGGGATCGATATTTTGATATGGCTGGCTCTAGAACTAGAGGTCATAGTCTGAAGTTTCGTAAAGAAACTTCTTTGCTGGTTGAAAGGAGGTACCTGTTTAATGTAAGAGTAATTGATAATTCGAATTCGCTAAGCGAAGAGGTAGTTAATGCTAACTCAATCCATACTTTTGAGGACAAGGATGATAAGTATCAATAAGTATAAAATGGAACCGATCAGGAGGCGGGAAGATACGAGCTTTGGGCGTTTTCCAGTAAGCACAATTAGGATATTAGGTAATAATTACACACACACAATATGTTTCTTAGAATATGAATTTACCCACAGCAGCAACAACAACAACAACAACAACAACAATAATAATAATAATAATAACAATAATAATAATAATAATAACAATAATAATAATAATAATAATAACAATAATAATAATAATAATAATAATAATAATAATAATAATAATAATAATAATAATAATAATAATAATAATAATAATAATAAATTAATAATAATAATAAAAATAATAATAATAATAATAATAATAATAATAACAATAATAATAATAATAATAATAATAATAATAATAATAATAATAATAATAATATAATAATAATAATAATAATAATAATAATAATAATAATAATAATAATAATAATAATAATAATAATAATAATAATCATAATAATTATAAAAACTATAAACCAAAAAAAATGCATAAAAGTATAATACTTTTATAAGAGTTATTAAATGAGAGCGAGATACTCCGCTGGAGGAGGTAAGCTACTAAATTTTTATACTTTTTCAAGGGAAATATATATATATATATATATATATATATATATATATATATATATATATATATATATATATATATATATATATATATATATATATGATTGATTCGGTTTTACGTCACGAACTCCCTTTTCTACTAAGGGCTAGGACGGTTGCCTTCTTGCGAAGGACTTGTTTTAGCAGATGTAATCGTGTATGCCCTTACTAACCTAAGTCCGTGACGGGGCCCGAACCCTCGACCTGCCGCCTCAGAGTCGCAGACGCTACCATTTTGACACGGAGATTACACACATATATATATATATATATATATATATATATATATATATATATATATATATATATTGTGTGTGTGTGTGTGTGTGTGTGTGTGTGTGTGTGTGTGTGTGTGTGTGTGTGTGTGATTACCTAATTGTGATTACCTAATTGTTTTTACGGGAAAGAGCCCAAAGCTCGTATATTCCCGTCTCCTGATCGGTTCTATTTTGTACTTAGTGATACTTATCATACCTGTCCTTAAAACTATGGATTGAGATAGCATTAACTACCTCCTCGCTTAGCGAATTTCAATTATCAACTACTCTTACACTGAAAAAGTATTTCCTTACATCCTGCAAAGAAGTTTTCTTACGAAGCTTCAAACTATGACCCCTAGATCTAGAGCCAGCCATATAAAAATATCGATCCCTATCCACTCTATCATAACCATGAAGGAATTTAAAGACTGTCACCATGTCCCCCCTCAATCTTCTAGCTTCGAGTGATAGTAAGTCTAATTCCCTCATTCTCTCATCATAACTGAGATTGCGTATTTCTGGCACCAGTTTCGTGGCATGTCTTTGAACTTTTTCAAGCTTAGCTATGTGCTTTTTCAAGTGCGGATTCCAAAAGGGGGCTGCATATTCAAGTTTTGGCCACACATAGGTTGCATAAATATTTCTGAACATTTCCTTGCCCATGTGCCTGAAGGCTACCCTTACATTTGATAAGATGGCATATGCTGCCATTACTATGCCATTTATATGTATTTCTGGAGACAAATCTGTCACTATGTTTACGCCTAGATCTCTCATTTTCTGTCTCTTGAAGTAGTACTCCAGCCACCGAGTAGTCAAACTTGGGCCTTCTTGCACTTGTACCCATTCTCATTACCTTACATATTGAAGTATTGAATTTCATTAGCCACTTTTCTGACCACTCATACAGACTATTTAGATCTTCCTGAAGTTCTCTACAATTGCTCTCGTTTAGTACTTTCTTCACAATCTTTGCATCATCTGCAAACATATTCATGAATGAATTTACAGACTCTGGTAGGTCATTTATTTATACAAGGGACAAAAGTGGCCATAAAGCTGAACCATGTGGAACTCCACTACAAACTCTTCTCCATTCAGACACTGAATATCTTAATCTAACCCTCTGTTCCCTTCCTTCTAAGTAAGTTTTTATCAATTCCAAGACATTTCCTCCTATTCTAGCCATTGTTTGCAGCCTCCTAATAAGTCTCCCATGTGGAACAGTGTCAAACGCTTTCTGGAAGTCTGGAATATGCAATCTTCCCAGCCCTCTCTTTCCTGTAAGATTCGGCTTACCTCATCATAAAATTCTAATAAGTTAGTTACTGTTGATCTACCTTCTTTGAAGCCATGTTGCCTAACTGACAAAAAGTTGAAGGATTCCAAGTGAAGAGAGATACGTTTCCTTAGTAGTTTCTCCATAACTTTGCAAACTATTCTGGTCTAGGAAACTGGTCTATAGTTTAGAGCCGTATCCGTCCTTCCCTTTTTGAAGAAAGGTATCATTTTTGCTTGTTTCCAGCATCTTGGAATCTCCCCTGACTCCAGTGATTTTTTAAATATGATACTTAGTGCCACTGATATTGAGTTTGCACATTTTTTAAGTACATAAGGGGATATGTCATCAGGACCTGTAGCTTTATGAACATCTAACTCCATCAGCGCTTTGCATGCCTCTGTGGCTGTAAGGTTGATGTTCTCTAATACCGGCCCTTGAGCTTCTATCTCTGCAATCTGAGGGGGTGGGGTATTTTCTACTGTAAATGCTGACTGAAACTCCTTGTTCAATTCTTTGCAGATCTCTTCATCCGTCTCAGTGATGCTTCCATCCGCTCTCTTTAGCCTTAAAACCTGTTCTTTTACCTTCAGATTTCCTCTGATAAAGCTGTAGAAAAGCTTGGGATTTTCTTTAGCCTTCCTGGTGATGTCCCTCTCATAGTCTCTCTCTGCCTCTCATCTTTTACTTAGGTAATCATTTCTTGCTCTTTTGTAGGTTTGCCAGACATTTATGTTTTTTTTCCTCCTATACCTTTTCCAGCATATGTCTCTCCACTCCTTAACTCTTTTACACTCATTATAAAACCATTTCTCTCTGGCATGAATTACACCTACTTTGGTGACAGGTATGCAGCAATCTACTATCTTCCAATATTTCTCACAAAAGATGTCATACATTTCTTGAACAGATTTGTTGTAAAATAAGGTTCTCCAGTCAATAACTGCTAAAAGCTCATTCATTTTTATGTAATCTCCTTTTGGATTGTTCCTCCTCATGTCCTCAGTGCCTCTACTCTCAGACAGAATATCTTCAACGATATACTCCATCAACAACACACAGTGGTCACTCTTTCCAATTGGTGGTTCATACTCAATTCTTTCAATATCCAACACATTATCTGTGAATACTAGATCAAGTAGTGATGGCTCATCCCCACCCCTGGCCCTCATTGATTCCATTACATGTTGGTGTAGGATATTCCCTTGTACGCAATCCAGGACTCTTGCCCCGAATGAGTCCTCACCACTGTGTGGGTCAAGATTTATCCAATCTATCTCTTTATGATTAAAATCTCCCATAATCAAAATCCTACATTTTCTCTCCCGTACCATGTTAACAAGTGAGTTTATGACTTCAATAGTACCTATATGACTTTCCTCATAAACTACAAGCCTATTTTGGTTCCTTAGTGGGTTATATACAACAGTTATTATAATGCTCTCTGACCCAGTATTTATGCAAACAACAAGAAATTCCTTGAACTCACTTTCTATAGCCAAGTTTATTTCTTCAACTTGAATCCTTTCACTTATGAGCAGTGCTATCCCTCCACCAGTCCTCTCTGATCTTTCAACCCTTAATATTCTGAAGCCCTTAGGAAAAACTGTGACACTGTTGATGTTGTCACTCAACTTAGTCTTTGTAATTGCTACTATATCTGCCTTACTGTTGTGAATCCTATCTTTTAATTCTACTGCATTACCAACTAATCCATCAGCATTTTTGTATTACAATCTTAATGAGGCCCTATCCCCTGATCTTCTGTCATTATCTTCTTTATCTCCCCTTTGTCTGGAAGAACTCCGATATGAAAATTTTCCTTCTCTTCTTCATTTCTTTCTTCATTTAACATTCTTGCCGCTTGCAACAAGTTTTTTATCTTTCTCATCTTTTCCTGTGTTCTATATCATCTAATGAACACTTCTTTGTATTCTTGAGAGTCTTTTAGATTTTTTTTCATCAATATTTCTCTACATGTTTCCCCTCATTCAAAGGTTACTTTTGTTGGTCTCTGCTTTCCCTCCCTCAAATATTTGCCTAGTTTTTGCATGTTTACAATATCATCAGGACCACAAACAACTCCAAGTTTTCTTATCAGATCTACAACCCTAGCTTTATTTTCTTCAAGTCTCCCTTGCAAATGTTGGCTCCTGGGATTCACTTATGCCTGAGATTACCTCTGTCTTCTCTTTATCAAGTGCCTGTTTAATCAGTGGATTTGCCCTTTCCATCACAACGTCTTTCATTTTTACGATTACAGTCTCTCTATAGTCAACAGTTTGTATGTTTTCCAGTGCCACCACCTTTACTACTCTTTTACTGCCACATTCCCCTTTAGTGCATCAGCAAAGGAAGTTTTCAGGGCATCATGTTCCATATTCAGCTCCTGAAACTCTTTTCTAAACTGTTCAATGTTTTCCCTAATCTGGACATTCCAAGCTGCAATCTCGTCTCTTTCAGAAGAGAACCGTGAACTAACATCTAATTCATTTAGGTTTTCATTAAGCTGTTTGTTGTTATCTTCTTGTTTAGAGAGTCTGGTTTCTAGTTCATTCTTTTCCCCTTCCAGCTTCTTTATTTGTTTTTCCAGTTCTTTTCTCTCCTGCCCTTGTGCTTTATTTGCTTCCTCCAAAAATCTTATTTCCTCTCTGAGTGTTTCATTCTCTTTCATTTCTCTATCCATATTCCGAATTTTATCATCAAGGCTAATAACCATTGCCTCTAAATCCTTAATTTTCTGTTATAATCTCCTAATAGCTACCCCTCCTCCTGCTGCTACATCCCATGGAGATCCTCTATCATCCCTCCCCAACCCATGTGTGGGGGATTTTTGGGACAGAGTTGGCCTCATTTTCATGCTTTCCCTTTCACAGAATATATAAAGAAGAATAGAAAGAGAAAAAAAGAGAGAAAAACTTTTATTTAAGCTTCACACAGAATTTTTATATCTTCATAAAAGTGCAATTTAGTTACTCAATTTATCTCCTCTCTTGTAACACACATCCTAACTTAAAAATTTGACTTTGGTAATTTCAGGGAAAAAAGAAAAAAATGCAAACAAAAACAATAGCGTGCTTGAAGGAAAATTCGAATTTGTATCTGAGGAGACACCCACCTGTTTCTGCTATATACTCTTCTTAACTGATAAACTCACTTGCTAACCAAGATATGTTATCACAGGATCAGACTTTACATTTAACTCAATATATATACAAAATGAAAAATAATAAAAGAGAAAGCTAAAAGAAAAGAATTTTTTTTTAAGAAAATAAGACAGCTGTGCTACTTGGCAACTTAACTCAGTACTGTTGACAGGTGTATTTTGGGTATTAATTTAATTATTAAATTTTTTCGTGTATCAAACTATCAAATTAATATAAATGGGAAGGATACTGATTTTAACAATATAAGGAACCACAGGATCAGGTAAACGGCCGTAAGATCTCTCCCCAATTTACACAAAAAAATAGGTAATGTGATGTGATGGCTTCACCTCTGGCAACTCTTCTAAACTTCCTTCGAGGCAGAACCGGACAGCTGCTTCTCTTTCCCCTCACGAAAATGTTCTCAATTTCCTTTAATATTTTGGACAGACTCGTTATACAACAAATATAATTTATTTACTTACAATGCTATGCAGGATTTCTTATTTAGGGGAATTTTGTTTAAGTTTTACACTTAAGTCTTAGTCATTCAAAAACACAAGGAAATATTTAAGAGATACTGAATATTTCTGCTCTAATGCCCGCCATGTGATTACCTAAGCGTGATTACCTACTTGTGTTTACGGGAAAGGGACCAAAGCTCGTATCTTCCCGTCTCCTGATCGGTTCCATTTTATACTTAGTGATACTTATCGTACCTGTCCTTAAAACTATGGATTGAGATAGCATTAACTACCTCCTCGCTTCGCAAATACCAATTATCAACTACTCTTACACTGAAAAAGTATTTCCTTACATCCTGCAAAGAAGTTTTCTTACGAAGCTTCAAACTATGACCTCTAGTTCTAGAACTAGCCATATCAAAATATTGATCCCTATCCACTCTATCATAACCATGAAGGAATTTAAAGACTGTCACCATATCCCCCCTCATTCTTCTAGCTTCGAGTGATGGTAAGTCTAATTCCCTCAGCCTCTCATCATAACTGAGATTGCGTATTTCTGGCCCCAGTTTCGTAGCATGTCTTTGAACTTTTTCAAGCTTAGCTATGTGCTTTTTCAAGTGTGGATTCCAAAAGGGGGCTGCATATTCGAGTTTTGGACTCACATAGGCTACATAAATATTTCTGAATAGTTCCTTGTCCATGTGCCTGAAAGCTACCCTTACATTTGATAAGAATGCATATGCTGCCCTTACTATGCCATTTATATGTATTTCTGGAGACAAATCTGCCAGTATGTTTACTCCTAGATCTCTCTCATTTTCTGTCTCTTGAAGCAGTACTCCAGCCACCGAGTAGTCAAGCTTGGGCCTTCTTGCACTTGTACCCATTCTCATTACCTTACATTTTGAAGTATTGAATTTCATTAGCCACTTTTCTGACCACTCATGCAGATTATTTAGATCCTCCTGAAGTTCTCTACCATTGTTCTCGTTTTTTACTTTCTTCACAATCTTTGCTTCATCTGCAAACATATTCATGAATGAATTTACAGACTCTGGTAGGTCATTTACATATACAAGGAACAAAAGTAGCCCTAAAACTGAACCCTGTGGAACTCCACTACTAACTCTTCTCCATTCAGATACTGAGTGTCTTACTCTAACCCTCTGTTCCCTTCCTCCTAAGTAAGTTTTATACATTCCGAAACATTTCCACCTATTCTAGCCATTGCTTGCAGCTTCCTAATACGTCTCCCATGTGGAACAGTGTCAAACGCTTTCTGGAAGTCTAGGAATATGCAATCTGCCCAGCCCTCTCTTTCCTGTAAGATTCTGCTTACCTCATCATAAAATTCTAATAAGTTTGTTACTGTTGATCTACCTTCTCTGAAGCCATGTTGCCTCACTGACAAAAAGTTGAAGGATTCCAAGTGAAGAGAGATATGTTTCCTTAGTAGTGTGTGTGTGTGTGTGTGTGTGAGATTACCAAATTGTGATTACCTAATTGTGTTTACGGGAAAGAGCCCAAAGCTCGTATCTTCCCGTCTCCTGATCTTTTCCATTTTAGACTTAGTGATACTTATCATACCTGTCCTTAAAACTTATCCAATTCCAATTATCAACTACTCATACACTGAAAAAGTATTTCCTTACATCCTGCAAAGTTTTCTTACGAAGCTTCAAACTATGACCTCTAGTTCTAGAGCCAGCCATATCAAAATATCGATCCCTATCCACTCTATCATAACCATGAAGGAATTTAAAGACTGTCACCATATCCCCCTTCACTCTTCTAGCTTCGAGTGATGGTAAGTCTAATTCCCTCAGCCTCTCATCATAACTGAGATTGCGTATTTCTGGCACCAGTTTCGTGGCATGTCTTTGAACTTTTTCAAGCTTAGCTATGTGCTTTTTCAAGTGCGGATTCCAAAAGGGGGCTGCATATTCGAGTTTTGGCCTCACATAGGTTACATAAATATTTCTGAACATTTCCTTGTCCATGTGCTTGAAGGCTACCCTTACATTTGATAAGAATGCATATGCTGCCCTTACTATGCCATTTATATGTATTTCTGGAGACAAATCTGCCAGTATGTTTACTCCTAGATCTCTCTCATTTTCTGTTTCTTGAAGTTGTACTCCAGCCAACGAGTAGTCAAGCTTGGGCCTTCTTGCACTTGTACCCATTCTCATTACCTTACATTTTGAAGTATTGAATTTCATTAGCCACTTTTCTGACCACTCATGCAGATTATTTAGATCCTCCTGAAGTTCTCTACCATTGTTCTCGTTTTTTACTTTCTTCACAATCTTTGCATCATCTACAAACATATTCATGAATGAATTTACAGACTCTGGTAGGTCATTTACATATACAAGGAACAAAAGTGGCCCTAAAACTGAACCCTGTGGAACTCCACTACTAACTCTTCTCCATTCAGACACTGAGTGTCTTACTCTAACCCTCTGTTCCCTTCCTTCTAAGTAAGTTTTTATCCATTCCAAAACATTTCCACCTATTCTAGCCATTGATTGCAGCTTCCTAATAAGTTTCCCATGTGGAACAGTGTCAAACGCTTTCTGGAAGTCTAGGAATATGCAATCTGCCCAGCCCTCTCTTTCCTGTGTGTGTGTGTGTGTGTGTGTGTGTGTGTGTGTGTGTGTGTGTGTGTGTGTGATTACCTAATTGTGATTACCTAATTGTGTTTACGGGAAAGAGCCCAAAGCTCGTATCTTCCCGTCTCCTGATCGGTTCCATTTTTAGACTTAGTGATACTTATCATACCTGTCCTTAAAACTATGGATTGAGATAGCATTAACTACCTCCTCGCTTAGCGAATTCCAATTATCAACTACTCTTACACTGAAAAAGTATTTCCTTACATCCTGCAAACAAGTTTTCTTACGAAGCTTCAAACTATGACCTCTAGTTCTAGAGCCAGCCATATCGAAATATCGATCCCTATTCACTCTATCATAACCATGAAGGAATTTAAAGACTGTCACCATATCCCCCCTTACTCTTCTAGCTTCGAGTGATGGCAAGTCTAATTCCCTCAGCCTCTCATCATAACCGAGATTGCGTATTTCTGGCACCAGTTTCGTGGCATGTCTTTGAACTTTTTCAAGCTTAGCTATGTGCTTTTTCAAGTGCGGATTCCAAAAGGGGGCTGCATATTCGAGTTTTGGCCTCACATAGGTTACATAAATATTTCTGAACATTTCCTTGTCCATGTGCCTGAAGGCTACCCTTACATTTAATAAGAATGCATATGCTGCCCTTACTACGCCATTTATATGTATTTCTGGAGACAAATCTGCCAGTATGTTTACTCCTAGATCTCTCTCATTTTCTGTCTCTTGAAGTTGTACTCCAGCCACCGAGTAGTCAAGCTTGGGCCTTCTTGCACTTGTACCCATTCTCATTACCTTACATTTTGAGGTATTGAATTTCATTAGCCACTTTTCTGACCACTCATGCAGATTATTTAGATCCTCCTGAAGTTCTCTACCATTGTTCTCGTTTTTTACTTTCTTCACAATCTTTGCATCATCTGCAAACCTATTCATGAATGAATTTACACACTCTGGTAGGTCATTTACATATACAAGGAACAAAAGTGGCCCTAAAACTGAACCCTGTGGAACTCCACTACTAACTCTTCTCCATTCAGACACTGAGTGTCTTACTCTAATCCTCTGTTCCCTTCCTTCTAAGTAAGTTTTTATCCATTCCAAAACATTTCCACCTATTCTAGCCATTGATTGCAGCTTCCTAATAAGTCTCCCATGTGGAACAGTGTCAAACGCTTTCTGGAAGTCTAGGAATATGCAATCTGCCCAACCCTCTCTTTCCTGTAAGATTTGGCTTACCTCATCATAAAATTCTAATAAGTTTGTTACTGTTGATCTTCCTTCTCTGAAGCCATGTTGCCTCACTGACAAAAAGTTGAAGGATTCCAAGTGAAGAGAGATATGTTTCCTTAGTAGTTTCTCCATAACTTTGCAAACTATTCTGGTCAAGGAAACTGGTCTATAGTTCAGAGCTGTATCCCTCCTTCCCTTTTTGAAGATAGGTATCACATTTGCTTGTTTCCAGCATCTTGGAATCTCCCCCGACTCCAGTGACTCCTTAAATATGATACTTAGTGCCACTGATATTGTGTTTGCGCATTTTTTAAGCACATGAGGGGATATGTCATCAGGACCTGTAGCTTTATGAACATCTAAATCCATCAGCACTTTGCATACCTCTGTGGCTGTAAGGTTGATGTTCTCTAATACCGGCCCTTGAGCTTCTATCCCTGCAATCTGAGGGGGTGGGGTATTTTCTACTGTAAATACTGACTGAAACTCCTTGTTCAATTCTTTGCAGATCTCTTCGTCCGTCTCAGTGATGCTTCCATCCGCTCTCTTTAGCCTTAAAACCTGTTCTTTTACCTTCAGTTTTCCTCTGATAAAGCTGTGGAAAAGCTTGGGATTTTCTTTAGCCTTCCTGGTGATGTCCCTCTCATAATCTCTCTCTGCCTCTCTCCTTTTACTTAGGTAGTCATTTCTTGCTCTTTTGTAGGTTTGCCAGGCATTTATGTTTTTTCTCCTCCTATACCTTTTCCAGCATTTGTCTCTCCACTCCTTGGCTCTTTTACACCCATTATCGAACCATTTCTCTCTGGCATGAATTACACCTACTTTGGTGACAGGTATGCAGCAATCTACTATCTTCCCATATTTCTCACAAAAGATGTCATACATTTCTTGTACAGATTTGTTGTAAAATAAGGTTCTCCAGTCAATAACTGCAAAAAGCTCATTCATTTTGATGTAATCTCCTTTCGGATAGTTCCTCCTCATGTCCTCAGTGCCTCTACTCTCAGGAAGAATGTCTTCAATGATATACTCCATCAACAACACACAGTGGTCACTCTTTCCAATTGGTGGTTCATACTCAATATTTTCAATATCCAACACATTATCTGTGAACACTAGATCAAGTAGTGATGGCTCATCCCCACCCCTGACTCTTGTTGGTTCCATTACATGTTGGTGTAGGATATTCCCTTGTACGCAATCTAGGAATCTTGCCCCAAATGAGTCCTCACCACTGTGTGGGTCAAAATTTATCCAATCTATCTCTTTATGATTAAAGTCTCCCATAATCAAAATCCTACATTTTTTCTCCCGCGCCATGTTAATAACTGAGTTTATGACTTCAATCGTACCTATATGACTTTCCTCATAAATTTCAAGCCTATTTTGGTTCCTTGGTGGGTTGTATACAACAGTTATTATAATGCTCTCTGACCCAGTATTTATGCGAGCAACAAGAAATTCCCTGAACTCTCTTTCTATAGCCAAGTTTATTTCTTCAACTTGAATCCTCTCACTTATGAGCAGTGCTATCCCTCCACCAGTCCTCTCAGATCTTTCAACCCTTAGTATTCTGAAGCCCTTAGGAAAAACTGTGACACTGTTTATGTCCTCACTCAACTTAGTCTCTGTAATTGCTACTATATCTGCCTTACTGTTGTGAATCCTATCTTTTAATTCTACTGCCTTACCAGCTAATCCATCAGCATTTGTGTATAACAATCTTAATGAGGCCCCATCCCCTGATCTTCTGTCATTATCTTCTTTATCTCCCCTTTGTCTGGAAGTATTCTGTAACGAAAATTTTTCTTCTCTTCTTCATTTCTTTCATCATTTAACCTTCTTGCCTCTTGCAACAAGTTTTTGATCTTTCCCATCTCTTCCTGTGTTCTGTATCGTCTAATGAACACTTCTTTGCATTCTTGAAGGTCTTTTAGACTTTTTTTTCTCAACAATATTTCCCTACATGTCTCCCCTCTCTCAAAGGTTACTTTTGTTGGTCTCGGCTTTCCTTCCCTCGAATATTTACCTAGTTGGTGTATGTTTACAATATCCTCAGGACCACATACTACTCCAAGCTTTCTTATCAGGTCTACAACGTTAGCTTTATTTTCTTCAAGTCTCCCCTGCCATGTTGGCTCCTGGGATTCACTTATGCCTGAGATTACCACTGTCTTCTCCTTATCAAGTGCCTGTCTGATGAGTGGGTTTGCCCTTTCCATCACAACGTCTTTCATTTTTTCGATTACTGTCTCTTTATAGTCAACTGTTTGTATGTTTTCCAGTGCCACCACCTTTACAGCCTCTTTTACTGCCCCATTCCCCTTTAGTGCATCAGCAAAGGACGTTTTCATGGCATCATTTTCCATATTCAGCTCCTGGAACTCTTTTCTGAACTGTTCAATGTTTTCCTTAATCTGAACATTCCAAGCAGCAATCTCGTCTCTCTCAGAAGAGAGCAGTGAACTAACATCTAATTCCTTTAGGTTGTCATTCAGCTGTTTGTTTTTATCTTCTTGTTTAGAAATTCTAGATTCTAGTTGACTCTTTTCCCCTTCCAGCTTCTTTATTCTTTTTTCTAGTTCCTTTCTCTCCTGCCCTTGTGCTTTATTTGCTTCCTCCAAAGATCTTATTTGTTCTCTGAGTGTTTCATTCTCTTTCATTTCTCCATCCATATTCCGAATTTTATCATCAAGGCTTATAACCATTTCCTCTAACTTCTTGATTCTCTGTTTAAGTCCTCTGATGACTACCCCTTCTCCCGACCCATGGGTGGGAGAGGTTTGGGACAGAGATGGCTTTATTTTTATGTTCTCCCTCTCACAGAATATAGAAAGAAGACGAGAAAGAGGAAAAAAAAGGAAAGAGTGAAAGATGTGTGTGTGTGTGTGTGTGTGTGTGTGTGTGTGTGTGTGTGTGTGTGTGTGTGTGTGTGTGTGTGCATGTGTGTGTGTGTGTGTGTGTGTGTGTGCGTTTGTGTGTGTGCATGTATATATAATAGCCCCAACGTATTCCCTGCATGTCATAAGAGACAACTAAAAGTGGATGGGGCTGGGGGACTGGGAATCCTCCCCTTGTATTAACCTCCCACGAGACGTCAAAGAAGAAGGGGAGTAGAAAGGAGAATAACTTCTCCCCAAACTCTAGTTTTAGGGTGTCTAAATGTGCGTGGTTGTAGTACGATAGAGAGCAAAAGATGTGAGATTGTATATATGTTTGGTAGGAGGAGGATGGATGTATTGGCATTATGTGAGACGAAGATGAAAGGAAAAGGAGAAGTGGCATTTGGTGATGTGACAGGTAGGGTGTCTGGGGTTGAAAGGGGGAGAGCGAGAGAAGGCGTGGCAATATTGCTGAGTGAATGGATGGTAAATAAGGTAATAGAATGGAAAGAAGTGTCATCTAGGATGATATGGGTGAGGGCTAGGATAGGTAGGGAATGTTGGGCTTTTGTTAGTGTGTATGGGCCAGGATGTGAGAAATGTGAGGAAAAGTGGGATGAATTCTGGAAAGAGTTAACTAGGTGTGTGGATGGTCTGAGTAGAAGGAACTATGTAGTTGTGTTGGGTGACCTGAATGCCAGAGTGGGTGATGGAGAGGTAGAAGGTGATGTAGGAAAGTATGGGGTACAAGCTGGGAATGAGAGAGGCGAGAGACTGTTAGATATGTGTGTGGAGCAAGAGTTGGTGATAGGCAATAATTTTTTTTCAAGAAGAAGTTAATAAATAAGTATACATGGATGAGAGTGGCAAATGGAGGAGTGACAGAAAGAACATTGATGGATTATGTGTTGGTAGCAAAGAGCATGATTGGTAGAGTGAAAGATGTGTATGCAGTTAGGGGTGTAGCTGCTGGGATGACTGATCATTTTTTGGTTGAAACAAATGTAGTAGTAGCAAAAGAGAGGGGAAATAAAGTGGGGGGATGTAGAAGGGAAATGGTGAAGGTGGAAGTGTTGAAAAAGCAAGAGAAGAGACAGGAATATCAGGACAGGTTCAAAGTGGGATATGACAGGGTGAAAGAAAGGGAAATTTGGGAGTTAGAGGAGGAATGGGGGTTGAAGAAAGAATGTTTTGGGGGATATGCAAGTGATGTGTGTGGACAGAGGTTTGTTGGAGGTGGCATGAGGAGGGGCAGCAAGTGGTGGAATGAAGGGGTGAAAATGAAGGTGGAAGAGAAAAAGAGGGCTTTTGAGGAATGGCTACAGTGTAACAGTAGGGAGAAGTATGAAAGATATAGGGAGAAAAATGTGGAAGCCAAGCGGAAGGTAGAGGAAGAGAAGTGGTTGGCATATGTTAGGTGGGGACAGGATTTTAGTAGGTCATATGAGGAGAATAAAAAGAAGTTTTGGAAAGAAGTGAATAGAGTAAGGAAGGATGGATCGAGGATGGACGAGACAGTGAAAGATGTGAATGGACAGATGTTAAGAGGGAACGATGCAAGGAAAAAATGGGCAGAATATTTTGAGTGCTTGCTGAATGTTGAGGAAGATAGAGAGGCAGCTATAGTGGCAGTGGGGATGTTCAAGTGCCAGTAATGAGAGATGAAAATGAGAGAGAGATTATAAGAGAGGGTTTGAAAAGGGCATTGCATGAAGCAAAAGCATGTAAAGCACCTGGAATGAACGGTGTGTGAGCAGAGATGTTGAAAGAAGGGGGTGTGACTGCATTGGAATGGTTAGTGAGAGTGTTTAATATATGCCTTATTTTGTCAATGATGCCAATGGAATGGGTGATTGCTTGTATAGTGCCCCTATACATAGGTAAGGGAGATGTGTATGAATACCGCAATTTTAGGGGTATAAGTCTGTTGAGTGTGGTAGGAAACGTGTATGGTAGGATACTAATTAATAGGATTAAGGAAGTGCAGGGTGCTTTTTGGAGAGGTAGAGGTTGCATAGATCAGATTTTTATAGTTAGGCAGTTATGTGTGAAATATTTAGCGAAGGGTAAGGATGTGTATTTTACATTTATGGATCTGGAGAAAGTGTATGATAGAGTTGATAGAGAGACAATGTGGAATATTTTCAGGTTATATGGAATTGATGGTAAACTGTTGCATGCAGTGAAGAGTTTGTATGAGGGCAGTAGAGCTTGTGTTAGGGTAGGGAATGAAGTGAGTGAGTGGTTTCCAGTGAGTGTGGGACTGAGACAGAGGTGTGTGATGTCACTATGGCTGTTCAATTTGTATATTGCTTGAGTCGTAAGAGAGGTGAATGAGCGAGAGCATGGTCGAGGTTTGAGAATGGTAGATGGGGATGATAACGAGTGGGAGCTGAATCAGTTGCTGTTTGCAGATGATACTGTGGTGGTGGCAGATTCAGAGGAAAAGCTGTGTCAGTTAGTGTCAAAATTTGGAATGATGTGTGAGAGAAGGAAGTTGAGAGTGAATGTGGGAAAGAGTACGGTTATGAGGTGTACAAAAAATGAGGATGGTGCTGGATTGAATGTTATGTTGAATGGAGAGACATTTGAGGAAGTTGATCTGTTTAAGTATTTAATCTCGGTTATAGCTGCAAATGGTGGAGTGGAAGTTGATGTGTGTCACAGATTGCATGAAGGATGTAAAGTGTTGGGTGTGTTGAAAGGAGTGATGAAGAGTAGTGGGTTGGAAATGAATGTTAAGAAAGTTTTGTATGAGAAGGTGGTTGTGCCAACTGTGATGTATGGATCAAAGTTATGGGGTATGAAAGTAAGTGAGAGACGGAAACTAAATGTGTTTGAGATGAAATGCGTGAGGAGAATGATTGGTGTATCTCAGTTGAATAGGGTTAGGAATGAAGTGATGAGAACAAGAACGGGTGTAAGGAGAGAATTTGCAGCCAGAGTAGATATGAATGATCTGAGATGATTTGGCCATGTGGAAAGGATAGATGATGAAAAACTGCTGAAAAAGGTGATGAATGCTAGAGTTCATGGGAGAAATGCTAGAGGGAGGCCTAGGTTTGGGTGGATGGATGGAGTTAGGAGAGCCCTGAATGATAGGAGGATGGACGTGAGGGAAGCAAGTGAGCGTGCTAGGAATAGGAATGAGTGGCGAGCGATTGTGACGCAGTTCTGATGCGCATCTGCTGTTACCACTGGGCTTCATCTTACAGATGTAGCCTTGTGGTAGGGGCAGTAGGGGAGTTGGCATTTATGAAGCGACGCAGGTCGTGGAAGAGCTGGGAGGATGGGTTGTGGCACTCCAGCAGTGCCTGAACGGTCGCTAGCTCCCTCGTCATTGCCCATAAAGCAAAGTAATCCCCTTATTGTTTCTTTTTTAATGTCGACTATCCCCCAATTGGGGGAGGCAGCCAAGGTAGATGGAATATATATATATATATATATATATATATATATATATATATATATATATATATATATATATATATATATATATATATATATATATATATATATATATATATACTTCCCAGTGGCTGAACAAGTATGTGAGTTGACTTTGAATAAGAAAAAGTTGAATGAAATTTGTTTATATTAAAATGGTTTATATTTTTATTTTTTTTTTTTGGTTATAACTATTGGAAATATTTTAGTACAATTTATTTTCATTATTTTTCTGTTTTCACTTTTTCCTACTTTTGCTTTAACTTTATGTTTTATATTTTCATATTTTTGTGTTTTTATTAATTTTTTTTCAATAGTGGTTTTGTTTTTTTCTATAATTTTTTATTTTTTTATTTCTTATTTATAAATTTTCATCCATTTTTTAGATGTTCTAATCTTACTTTGACTGATAATTTTAAGATGTTTTTTAATTCAATATTTTCTTTTTCTAATTAAGTTTCCTTATTCTATACATAAGAGAGAGAGAGAGAGAGAGAGAGAGAGAGAGAGAGAGAGAGAGAGAGAGAGAGAGTAATAAATAATAATAATAATAAACTTTATTTCCATTTTACAATGGGTATTCGTCAGCCAGGACAAGCCCCAACCCCCCACTGTGATGTCCACCCACAGCAGTTCCTGCCAGTAAACAGCTTAAACACACACATATACCTATTTACACGCACGCACGGACATGTAAAAACATTCGCTCATATATACATATTCGCACATGCATACATACATATATGCTCATACATACTTACGTATTCATAAAGCATGATTTGAAAACATGTCCATAGATTCCATACCATAAAATTTTCAGAGTTGAATTGCATATTAAGTACGAATGTTTTCATAAATTCCTTCATAAATATATCTATCTATCTATCTGTCTATCTATCTATCTATCTATCTATCTATCTATCTATCTATATATATATATATATGTATATATATATATATATATATATATATATATATATATATATATATATATATATATATATATATATATATATATATATATATATATATATATATATATATATATATATATATATATATATATATATATATATATATATATATATATATATATATATATATATATATATATATATATATATATATATATATATATATATATATATATATATATATATATATATATATATATATATATATATATATATATATATATATATATATATATATATATATATATATAATTATATATATATATATATATATATATATATATATATATATATATATATATATATATATATATATATATATATATATATATATATATATATATATATATGTATATATATATATATATATATATATATATATATATATATATATATATATATATATATATATATATATATATATATATATATATATATATATATATATATATATATATATATATATATATATATATATATATATATATATATATATATATATATATATATATATATATATATATATATATATATATATATATATATATGTATATATATATATATATATATATATATATTATATATATATATATATATATATATATATATATATATATATATATGAATCATTTATTACACCACACCGGGACTCGAACCTCGGACTTAAAATTACTAAGTCAAGGTGCTACCAACTACACACCACAGAAGGTTAAAAGGAATACAACCTTATGGCTTATATCTGCTATACTTAGGAAAGAACGCATTCTATCTGAATGCCACTATGTTCATATTACAGATTCCCCAACATCACTCGTGGCTTCATTTTCGCATTTAATTCAATTCCCAATCTCATTCGGGCTATGCAATAACCAATTAAGCACATTACATATGTGAAAATATGAATCATTTTTTACCCCGACCGGGACTCGAACCTAGGACTTATAATTACTAAGTCAAGGTGCTACCAACTACACACCACAGAAGGTAAGGAATCCAACCTTATAGCTTATATCTGCTATACTTAGGAATGAACGCATTCTATCTGAATGCCACTATGTTCATATTACAGATTCCAAAACCTAACTCAAGGCATCAATTTTGCAGTTAATTCAATACCCAATCTCATTCGGGCTATACAATAACCAAGTAAGCACATTGCATATGTGAAAACATGAATCATTTTTTACCCCGACCGGGACTCGAACCTAATACTTAAAATTACTAAGTCAAGGTGCTACCAACTACACACCACAGAAGGTTAAAAGGAATCCAACCTTATAGCTTATATCTGCTATACTTAGGAATGAACGCATTCCATCTGAATGACACTATGTTCATATTACAGATTCCCCAACCTCACTCGTGGCTTCATTTTCGCATTTAATTCAATTCCCAATCTCATTCGGGCTATACAATAACCAAATAAGCACATTACATATGTGAAAACTTGAATCATTTTTTACCCCGACCGGGACTCGAACCTAGGACTTATAATTACTAAGTCAAGGTGTGTAGTTGGTAGCACCTTGACTTCGTAATTATAAGTCCAAGGTTCCAGTCCCGGTTGGGGTAAAAAATGATTCATGTTTTCACATATGTAATGTGCTAAATTGGTTATTGTATAGCCCGAATGAGATTGGAAATTGAATTAAATGCAAAAATGAAGTCAAGAGTGAGGTTGGTGAATCTGTAATATGAACATAGTGGCATTCAGATAGAATGCGTTCATTCCTAAGTATAGCAGATATAAGCTATAATGTTGGATTCCCTTTAACCTTTTGTGGTGTGTAGTTGGTATCATCTTGACTTGGTAATTATAAGTCCTAGGTTCGAGTCATGGTCGGGGTAAAAAATAATTCATGTTTTCACATACGTAATGTGCTTAATTGGTTATTGTATAGCCCGAATGAGATTAGGAATTGAATTAAATGCGAATATGAAGCCACGAGTGATGTTGGGGAATTTGTAATATGAACATAGTGGCATTCAGATAGAATGCGTTCATTTCTAAGTATAGCAGATATAAGCTATAAGGCTGGATTCCTTTTAACCATCTGTGGTGTGTAGATGGTAGCATCTTGACTTAGTAATTATAAGTCCTAGGTTCGAGTCACGGTCGGGTTAAAAAATTATTCATGTTTTCACATATGTAATGTGCTTAATTGGTTATTGTATAGCCCGAATGAGATTGGGAATTGAATTAAATGCGAAAATGAAGCCACGAGTGAGGTTGGGGAATCTGTAATATGAACATAGTGGCATTCAGATAAAATGCGTTCATTCCTAAGTATAGCAGATATAAGCTACAAGATTGGATTTCTTTTAAATTTCTGTGGTGTGTAGATGGTAGCATGTTGACTTAGTAATTATAAGTTCTAGGTTCGAGTCCTGGTCGGGATAAAAAATGATTAATGCTTTCACATATGTAATGTGCTTAATTGGTTATATATATATATATATATATATATATATATATATATATATATATATATATATATATATATATATATATATATATATATATATATATATATATATATATATATATATATATATATATATATATATATATATATATATATATATATATATATATATATATATATATATATATATATATATATATATATATATATATATATATATATATATATATATATATATATATATATATATATATATATATATATATATATATATATATATATATATATATATATATATATATATATATATATATATATATATATATATATATATATATATATATATATATATATATATATATATATATATATATATATATATATATATATATATATATATATATATATATATATATATATATATATATATATATATATATATATATATATATATATATATATATATATATATATATATATATATATATATATATATATATATATATATATATATATATATATATATATATATATATATATATATATATATATATATATATATATATATATATATATATATATATATATATATATATATATATATATATATATATATATATATATATATATATATATATATATATATATATATATATATATATATATATATATATATATATATATATATATATATATATATATATATATATATATATATATATATATATATATATATATATATATATATATATATATATATATATATATATATATATATATATATATATATATATATATATATATATATATATATATATATATATATATATATATATATATATATATATATATATATATATATATATATATATATATATATATATATATATATATATATATATATATATATATATATATATATATATATATATATATATATATATATATATATATATATATATATATATATATATATATATATATATATATATATATATATATATATATATATATATATATATATATATATATATATATATATATATATATATATATATATATATATATATATATATATATATATATATATATATATATATATATATATATATATATATATATATATATATATATATATATATATATATATATATATATATATATATATATATATATATATATATATATATATATATATATATATATATATATATATATATATATATATATATATATATATATATATATATATATATATATATATATATATATATATATATATATATATATATATATATATATATATATATATATATATATATATATATATATATATATATATATATATATATATATATATATATATATATATATATATATATATATATATCTATATAGATATATATATATATATATATATATATATATATATATATATATATATATATATATATATATATATATATATATATATATATATATATATATATATATATATATATATATATATATATATATATATATATATATATATATATATATATATATATATATATATATATATATATATATATATATATATATATATATATATATATATATATATATATATATATATATATATACATATATATATATATATATATATATATATATATATATATATATATATATATATATATATATATATATATATATATATATATATATATATATATATATATATATATATATATATATATATATATATATATATATATATATATATATATATATATATATATATATATATATATATATATATATATATATATATATATATATATATATATATATATATATATATATATATATATATATATATATATATATATATATATATATATATATATATATGTATTATATATATATATATATATATATATATATATATATATATATATATATATATATATATATATATATATATATATATATATATATATATATATATATATATATATATATATATATATATATATATATTTATTTATAAATATATATATATATATATATATATATATATATATATATATATATATATATATATATATATATATATATATATATATATATATATATATATATATATATATATATATATATATATATATATATATATATATATATATATATATATATATATATATATATATATATATATATATATATATATATATATATATATATATATATATATATATATATATATATATATATATATATATATATATATATATATATATATATATATATATATATATATATAGTATATATATATATATATATATATATATATATATATATATATATATATATATATATATATATATATATATATATATATATATATATATATATATATATATATATATATTATTTATAAATATATATATATATATATATATATATATATATATATATATATATATATATATATATATATATATATATATATATATATATATACATATCTTCTTCTTCTTCTTCTTCTTCCTCTATTTGCATTCCCAGTTTCATATGGGGTCGCATCTCTTCACTAGTCGTCTCCACTGGTTCCGGTCCATCACTTGCTCCTCCCCCAGCTGTCTCTCTCTGAGATCCTCCTTCAGTCGGTCCTTCCACCGTAGTTTAGGTCTTCCTCGTCTATGTCTGCCCTCCACGTCCATCTCCATCACTCTCACACCCACGTAGTCTTCTTCTCTCCTCTTCACATGACCGAACCACTGTAATCTCCTCTCCTGCGCTTTCGCCGACGCCTCCACCACCTTCACTGTACCTCTGATCCGGTCATTTCGTATCCTGTCCTCTCTCGTCACCCCACACATCCACCTCAGCATTCTCATTTCTGCGACATCTATCTTCCTTTCTTGAACCTTTTTCACCGGCCACGTCTCCGCTCCTTACAGCAATGCTGGTCTCACAACTGACTTGTACACATTTCCTTTCACTCTAGCACTGATTTGCTTGTCACATAGCACCCCTGATGTTCTCCTCCAGCTGTTCCACGCTACCTGGATCCTATGATCAATCTCTCTCTCTAGGTCTCCATCCTTCGTTACGTAGGAGCCGTGGTATTTGAAGGCGTCCACCTTTGGGAGCTTGTGGTCTTGCATGACCAGGTCGCCTCCTTGTGTCACGTTGCACTCCAGGTACTCCGTTTTCTGTCTGCTCACCTTCAGTCCGTAATCCTCCAGCAAACCCCTCCATAGCTCCAACCTCTCTTGCAATTCTTCACGGCTCTCGGAGACCAAAACAATATCGTCTGCAAAGAGCATGCTCCATGGTGCCTCCTTTGTCACTTCCTCCACCATCACATCCATGAGAAGGTTAAATAGATAGGGGCTAAGAGCTGATCCCTGATGGAGTCCAACTTTCACCTGAAAAGGCTCTGTAGTGCCAACTGTACTTCTTACTCTTGTTGTGGCTTCCCTGTATATGTCCTGAACTATCTTGACATACTTCTCCTTCACTCCCTTCGACCTCATACTCCTCCACACCTCGCTTCTCGGGACCCGATCATAAGCTTTTTCCAGGTCAATAAACGCCATGTACAGCCCTCTTTGCTTATCTCTATATTTTTCCATTGTCTGCCTCATTGCGAATACTGCATCCATTGTTCCTCGACCTTTCATAAAACCAAACTGCTCACTACAAACTTCTGTCTCCTCCCTCAGCCTTTTATCCAACACTCTTTCCAGCAGTTTCATAGTGTGAGATGTTAGCTTAATTCCTCTATAGTTGTTGCAACTCTGGATGTCTCCCTTTTCTTTGAAAATCGGTACCATTATACTATCTCTGCACTCGTTCGTGATAGTCTCTTCCTTCATCACCATGTTCAGGAACTTTGTCAGCACCCGTATCCCTTCTTCGCCCAAACTCTTCCATACCTCTGCAGGAATCTGGTCTGGCCCTACTGACTTTCCATTTTTCATCTTCTTCAACGCTTCTCTGACTTCCGCCTCACTCACAGGGTCTACCTCTCCCTCCATTCCCACTCCTTCACCTCTTCGTATTCTTGGATTTTCCTGATTTAGAAGTTCTTCGTAGTAGTCCCTCCACCGCATTTTAATCATGTCGGGGTCAGTAAGCACTCTTCCGTTCTTATCCTTGATTTGCTTTATTGATGTTAGGTCCTTTGTCGATCTGTTCCTTTCTTTTGCTAACTTATAGATTCTCTTCTGTCCCTCCTTTGTTTCAAGGTTCTCATGCATATCCTGCAGTGCTGCTGCACGTGCCTGTGCTACAGCCCTCTTCGCCTCCTTATTTGCATCTCTCAACATAGCTTTACGCTCCTCTGTTCTTTCCATGTCGTAAGCTTTCTTCATCTCTTTCTTCTTTTCTATCTTCTCTTTGCAATTTGAGGACCACCACCAAGACTCTTTTCCGTTTCTCGGCTTCTTTCCAGATGACTTTCCGAGGACTTCCTCTGCCGTACTCCTGATCACTTCACTGTTCCTCTTCCACCACTGATCCACCTCCTCTGCCTCTTCTATCCTATATTCCCTGCGTGTCGTAAAAGGCGACTAAAAGTGGACGGGGCGGGGGGACGAGGAATTCCCCCCTTGTATCAACCTCCTGCGAGACGTCAAAGAAGAAGGGGAGTAGAGGGGAGAATAACTTCTCCCCAAACTCTAGTTTTGGGGTGTCTAAATGTTCGTGGTTGTAGTACGATAGAGAGCAAAAGATGTGAGATTGGATATATGTTTGGTAAGAGGAGGATGGATGTATTGGCAATGTGTGAGACGAAGATGAAAGGAAAAGGAGAAGTGGAATTTGGTGATGTGACGGGTAGGGTGTCTGGGGTTGAAAGGGGGAGAGCGAGAGTAGGTGTGGCATTATTGCTGAGTGAATGGATGGTAAATAAGGTAGTGGAATGGAAAGAAGTGTCATCTAGGCTGATGTGGGTGAGGGCTAGGATAGGTAGAGAATGTTGGGCTTTTGTTAGTGCGTATGGGCCAGAATGTGAGAGAAGTGAGGAAGAGCGGGATGAATTCTGGAATGAGTTAACTAGATGTGTCGATGGTCTGAGTAGAAGGAACTATGTAGTTGTGTTGGGTGACTTGAATGCCAGAGTGGGTGATGGAGAGATAGAAGGTGTTGAAAAAAAGTATTGGGTACCAGGTGGGAATGAGAGTGGCGAGAGACTGTTAGATATGTGTGTGGAGCAAGAGTTGGTGATAGGTAATAGTTTATTTAAGAAGAAGTTAAAAAATAAGTATACATGGATGAGAGTGGCAAATGGAAGAGTGAAAGAAAGAGCATTGATGGATTATGTGTTGGTAGCAAAGAGCATGATTGGTAGAGTGAAAGATGTACATGCATTCAGGGGTGTGGCTGCTGGGATGTCTGATCATTTTTTGGTTGAAGCAAAATTGGTAGTAGCAAAAGAGTGGGGAAATAGTGTGGGGGGATGTAGAAGGGAAATAGTGAAGGTGGAAGAGTTGAAAAAGCCAGAGAAGAGACAGGAATATCAGGACAGGTTGAGAGTGGCATATGACAGAGTGAAAGAAAGAGAAGTTGGGGAGTTAGGGGAGGAATGGGGGTTGATGAAAGAATGTTTTGTGGGACATGCAAGTGATGTGTGTGGAAAGAGGTTTGTTGGAGGTGGCATGAGGAGGGGCAGCGAGTGGTGGAATGAAGGGGTGAAAATGAAGGGGGGAGAGAAAAAGAGGGCTTTTGAGGAATGGCTACAGTGTAAAAGTAGGGAGAAGTATGAAAGATATAGGGAGAAAAATGTGGAAACCAAGCGGAAGGTAGAGGAAGAGAAGAGGTTGGCAAATGTTAGGCGGGGACAGGATTTTAGTAGGTCATATGAGGAGAATAAAAAGAAGTTTTGGAAAGAAGTGAAGAGAGCAAGGAAGGGTGGATCGAGGATGGAAGAGACAGTGAAAGATGTGAATGGACAGATGTTAAGAGTGAACGATGCAAGGAAAAGATGGGCAGAATATTTTGAGTGCTTGCTGAATGTTGAGGAAAAGAGAGAGGCAGTTATAGTGGCAGTGGGAGGGGTTCAAGTGCCAGTAATGGGAGATGAAAACGAGAGAGAGATTACAAGAGAAGAGGTGAAAAGGGCATTGTATGAAGCGAAAGCAGGTAAAGCACCTGGAATGGATGGTGTGAGAGCGGAGATGTTGAAAGAAGGGGGTGTGACTGCATTGGAATGGTTAGTGAGAGTGTTTAATATATGCTTTATGTTGTCATTGGTGCCAGTGGATTGGGTGATTGCCTGTATAATGCCCCTATACAAAGGTAAGGGAGATATGTATGAATGCAGTAATTTTAGGGGTATAAGTTTGTTGAGTGTGGTAGGAAAAGTGTATGGTAGGATACTGGTTAATAGGATTAGGGATAAGACATAATATGTGATCGCGGAAGTGCAGAGTGGTTTTGGGAGAGGTAGAGGTTGTATAGATCAGATTTTTATAGTTAGGCAGTTATGTGAGAAATATTTAGCAAAGGGTAAGGATGTGTATTTTGCATTTTTGGATCTGGAGAAAGCATATGATAGAGTTGATAGAGAGGCTATGTGGAATGTTTTGAGATTATATGGAATCAATGGTAAATTGTTGCATGCAATGAAGAGTTTGTATGAGGGTAGTAGAGTTTGTGTTAGGGTAGGGAATGAAGTGAGTGAGTGGTTTCCAGTGAGTGTGGGACTGAGACAGGGATGTGTGATGTCACCATGGCTGTTCAATTTGTATATTGATGGAGTTGTAAGAGAGGTGAATGAGCTAGTGCGTGGTCGAGGTTTGAGAATGGTAGATGGGGATGATAACGAGTGGGGGCTGAATCAGTTGCTGTTTTCAGATGATACTGTGGTGGTGGCAGATTCAGAGGAAAAGCTGTGTCAGTTAGTGTCAGAATTTGGAATGGTGTGTGAGAGAAGGAAGCTGCGAGTGAATGTGGGAAAGAGTAAGGTTATGAGGTGTACAAGAAATGAGGATGTCACTGGATTGAATGTTATGTTGAATGGAGAGACACTTGAGGAGGTTAATCAGTTTAAGTATTTAGGCTCGGTTATAGCTGCAAATGGTGGAGTTGAAGCGGATGTGTGTCACAGAGTGAATGAAGGATGTAAAGTGTCGGGTGCATTGAAAGGAGTGATGAAGAATAGAGGGTTGGAAATGAATTTTAAGA
>JAXCGZ010011627.1:30000-45000 GCA_037179515.1 Halocaridina rubra | reverse complement strand
CATCAATGATCTTCTACAATTCCCATCTTCCTCTCTTCTTCATGCCTTTGCTGATGATTCTACCCTTCACTTTTCCTCTGCCTTTTCTTCACAACCTTCATCTGTTATTCGTAATCAATCTCGTATCACTCTTTCTTCTACCCTTAACTCCGATTTGCAAAGAGTATCTGAATGGGGCACTCCAAATTTAGTTAAATTCAATACCTCCAAGACACAGTTTCTGTCTATCTCTTTATCTTCTTCTCCTCCTGATAACTCTATTGTCTTCGAAACTAATGAAATTTACCCTCTTTCACTCTATCAACATATTAGGAATCCATCTAGCCTCTAACTTGTCCTGGAGGAATCACATAATCCAAATTTCTAAATCTTCATCTAAATTATTTGGGGTTTTGTTTCGTTTTCGTCATTACTTTTCATCACTGCAGTTACTTGAAATTTACAAAGGTCTTATCCGCCCCTGCTTAGAATACTGCTCTCACATCTGGGGTGCTTCTTCCTTTACTTATCTTCTTGATAGGGTTGAATCTAAGGCAGTCAGACTCATTAATGATCCTTCTCTTACTTCTATCCTAGACTCTCTCTCTCTTCACCATAAGGTATCTTCTCTTTCGCTTTTCTATCACTACTACTTCTATCGCTGCTCTGATGAGTTGGCGAGTTGCATCCTTCCTCCACTGCCAAGGCCGCGTAACACTCGCCAAGCGGCCTCATCTCACAGGTACTGAGTGGAGATTTGTAGCTCGCGGATTGGTCGGTGCAGTGACTGCTTCTTCCCATCTACCTCCAGACTCTGAAACTCTCTTCCTCCTTCTGTGTTTCCTAATTCTTATGACCTTTCATCCTTCAAAAAGCAGATCTATCGTCATCTCAGAGCCTAGTCCTCCATATCTCTGGGTCCTCTGTACTTTGACTGTTTTTTTCTGTCTGTCGTTTTCCTTTGTGCAACATTACCTCATCTCTGTCTTGCCCTTAACCTTTTTCTTTTCCTTCGTCTTGGTATTTTCTAGTGGCCGGGCCTATATTGATGATTGCAGTTTCTGCCTGTCCTGGTGTCACTCTCTTAAAAAAAAAAATAATAAATAAATATATATATATATATATATATATATATATATATATATATATATATATATATATATATATATATATATATATATATATATATACATGTTCATAGTTACTAACTAATATAATATGATGAAATAAGCTACATTATATGCATTTTATTTTATTAGGCCTGAAATTATAGAGCATAAATTTAAATGTATTAATACATTAATTAGAGTAAAACTGGGATCTCATATTACGAAAATATGGCATTGCTCTATATGATGTGTGAATATTAATTATTATTATTATTATTATTATTATTATTATTATTATTATTATTATTATTATTATTATTATTATTATTATTATTATTATTATATATATATATATATATATATATATATATATATATATATATATATATATATATATATATATATATATATATATATATATATATATATATATATATATATATATATATATATATATATATATATGTGTGTGTGTGTGTGTGTGTGTGTGCATATATATATATATATATATATATATATATATATATATATATATATATATATATATATATATATATATATATATATATATATATATATATATATATATATATATATATATATATATATATATATATATATATATATATATATATATATATATATATATATATATATATATATATATATATATATATATATATATATATATATATATATATATATATATATATGTGTGTGTGTGTGTGTGTGTGTGTGTGTGTGTGTGTGTGTGTGTGTGTGTGATTACCTAATTGTGATTACCTAATTGTGTTTACGGGAAAGAGCCCAAAGCTCGTATCTTCCCGTCTCCTGATCGGTTCCATTTTTAGACTTAGTGATACTTATCATACCTGTCCTTAAAACTATGGATTGAGATAGCATTAACTACCTCCTCGCTTAGCGAATTCCAATTATCAACTACTCTTACACTGAAAAAGTATTTCCTTACATCCTGCAAACAAGTTTTCTTCCGAAGCTTCAAACTATGACCTCTAGTTCTAGAGCCAGCCATATCGAAATATCGATCCCTATCCACTCTATCATAACCATAAAGGAATTTAAAGACTGTCACCATATCCCCCCTTACTCTTCTAGCTTCGAGTGATGGCAAGTCTAATTCCCTCAGCCTCTCATCATAACTGAGATTGCGTATTTCTGGCACCAGTTTCGTGGCATGTCCTTGAACTTTTTCAAGCTTAGCTATGTGCTTTTTCAAGTGCGGATTCCAAAAGGGGGCTGCATATTCGAGTTTTGGCCTCACATAGGTTACATAAATATTTCTGAACATTTCCTTGTCCATGTGCCTGAAGGCTACCCTTACATTTGATAAGAATGCATATGCTGCCCTTACTACGCCATTTATATGTATTTCTGGATCTCTCTCATTTTCTGTCTCTTGAAGTTGTACTCCAGCCACCGAGTAGTCAAGCTTGGGCCTTCTTGCACTTGTACCCATTCTCATTACCTTACATTTTGAGGTATTGAATTTCATTAGCCACTTTTCTGACCACTCATGCAGATTATTTAGATCCTCCTGAAGTTCTCTACTATTGTTCTCGTTTTTTACTTTCTTCACAATCTTTGCATCATCTGCAAACATATTCATGAATGAATTTACAGACTCTGGTAGGTCATTTACATATACAAGGAACAAAAGTGGCCCTAAAACTGAACCCTGTGGAACTCCACTACTAACTCTTCTCCATTCAGACACTGAGTGTCTTACTCTAATCCTCTGTTCCCTTCCTTCTAAGTAAGTTTTTATCCATTCCAAGACATTTCCACCTATTCTAGCCATTGATTGCAGCTTCCTAATAAGTCTCCCATGTGGAACAGTGTCAAACGCTTTCTGGAAGTCTAGGAATATGCAATCTGCCCAGCCCTCTCTTTCCTGTAAGATTTGGCTTACCTCATCATAAAATTCTAATAAGTTTGTTACTGTTGATCTTCCTTCTCTGAAGCCATGTTGCCTCACTGACAAAAAGTTGAAGGATTCCAAGTGAAGAGAGATATGTTTCCTTAGTAGTTTCTCCATAACTTTGCAAACTATGCTGGTCAAGGAAACTGGTCTATAGTTCAGAGCCGTATCCCTCCCCTTTTTGAAGATAGGTATCACATTTGCTTGTTTCCAGCATCTTGGAATCTCCCCCGACTCCAGTGACTCCTTAAATATGATACTTAGTGCCACTGATATTGTGTTTGCGCATTTTTTAAGCACATGAGGGGATATGTCATCAGGACCTGTAGCTTTATGAACATCTAAATCCATCAGCGCTTTGCATACCTCTGTGGCTGTAAGGTTGATGTTCTCTAATACCGGCCCTTGAGCTTCTATCACTGCAATCTGAGGGGGTGGGGTATTTTCTACTGTAAATACTGACTGAAACTCCTTGTTCAATTCTTTGCAGATCTCTTCGTCCGTCTCAGTGATGCTT
This sequence comes from Halocaridina rubra, assembly GCA_037179515.1. Classification (NCBI taxonomy): domain Eukaryota; kingdom Metazoa; phylum Arthropoda; class Malacostraca; order Decapoda; family Atyidae; genus Halocaridina; species Halocaridina rubra. The sequence continues at coordinate 41,456 of JAXCGZ010011627.1, read as the reverse complement.
CCATCCGCTCTCTTTAGCCTTAAAACCTGTTCTTTTACCTTCAGTTTTCCTCTGATAAAGCTGTGGAAAAGCTTGGGATTTTCTTTAGCCTTCCTGGTGATGTCCCTCTCATAATCTCTCTCTGCCTCTCTCCTTTTACTTAGGTAGTCATTTCTTGCTCTTTTGTAGGCTTGCCAGGCATTTATGTTTTTTCTCCTCCTATACCTTTTCCAGCATTTGTCTCTCCACTCCTTAGCTCTTTTACACCCATTATCGAACCATTTCTCTCTGGCATGAATTACACCTACTTTGGTGACAGGTATGCAGCAATCTACTATCTTCCCATATTTCTCACAAAAGATGTCATACATTTCTTGTACAGATTTGTTGTAAAATAAGGTTCTCCAGTCAATAACTGCAAAAAGCTCATTCATTTTGATGTAATCTCCTTTCGGATAGTTCCTCCTCATGTCCTCAGTGCCTCTACTCTCAGGAAGAATGTCTTCAATGATATACTCCATCAACAACACACAGTGGTCACTCTTTCCAATTGGTGGTTCATACTCAATATTTTCAATATCCAACACATTATCTGTGAACACTAGATCAAGTAGTGATGGCTCATCCCCACCCCTGGCTCTTGTTGGTTCCATTACATGTTGGTGTAGGAAATTCCCTTGTACGCAATCTAGGAATCTTGCCCCAAATGAGTCCTCACCACTGTGTGGGTCAAGATTTATCCAATCTATCTCTTTATGATTAAAGTCTCCCATAATCAAAATCCTACATTTTTTCTCCCGTGCCATGTTAACAACTGAGTTTATGACTTCAATCGTACCTATATGACTTTCCTCATAAATTTCAAGCCTATTTTGGTTCCTTGGTGGGTTGTATACAACAGTTATTATAATGCTCTCTGACCCAGTATTTATGCGAGCAACAAGAAATTCCCGGAACTCACTTTCTATAGCCAAGTTTATTTCTTCAACTTGAGTCCTCTCACTTATGAGCAGTGCTATGCCTCCACCAGTCCTCTCAGATCTTTCGACCCTTAGTATTCTGAAGCCCTTAGGAAAAACTGTGACACTGTTTATGTCCTCACTCAACTTAGTCTCTGTAATTGCTACTATATCTGCCTTACTGTTGTGAATCCTATCTTTTAATTCTACTGCCTTACCAGCTAATCCATCAGCATTTGTGTATAACAATCTTAATGAGGCCCCATCCCCTGATCTTCTGTCATTATCTTCTTTATCTCCCCTTTGTCTGGAAGTATTCTGTAACGAAAATTTTTCTTCTCTTCTTCATTTCTTTCATCATTTAACCTTCTTGCCTCTTGCAACAAGTTTTTGATCTTTCCCATCTCTTCCTGTGTTCTGTATCGTCTAATGAACACTTCTTTGCATTCTTGAAGGTCTTTTAGACTTTTTTTTCTCAACATGTATGTATGTATGTATGTATGTATGTATGTATGTATGTATGTATGTATGTATGTATGTATGTATGTATGTATGTATGTATGTATGTATGTATGTATGTATGTATGTATGTATGTATGTATGTATCAAAATATTATGACATCTTAAACATACATACAATATTCATTAAAACATATGTCTTTATCAAATATTTTCATTTTCAACCCGGATTTCTCAGATACTCAAATATCCAACTCATTAACAAGTTTTTGAGCTTCCGAACAAGCTTTCATCATTTCCAAGAACCGCCTCAGTAAACCTCATGTTATCGGATTATTTCTATGCAAACTAGCTTTTCTATCTCTTCTAAGAACACCCTCAGGTGAGGCTTTGTGTAGAGCAATGAAATTAATTTCCTTAATGGAAAGCGAGATATAAAAAATACAAGAAAAAAAGAAAATTTTTGAATAGAGAGAATTCTGTGAAAACTCGGCCATATGCAACACTAGAACACAGAAAAAAAAAAACAAGAATACGCAAGATTTTCCATTTAAAGTGATAAAGAATACACGACTTTTTCTGTTCCAGTTGAGGTGTGACAGAATACCAGAAATAAAATGTCTTCTTCGATAAGAGAAAGAATACCAGAAATAAAATGTCTTCTAAGATAAGAGAAAGAATACCGAAATATTAAAATGTCTTCTTCTACTTTAGGAAGAATACGAGTATTAAACTGTTTTCTACGCGAGTAGGAATATGTAAATAATATATTTAATTAAATTTGGAAAAAAAAATATGTAATCTATTCAACGTCAGAAAGAATACACGACTTATTCTGTTCTAAAATATTTGAAAAAGTATATAAAAAAAAACATAATACACTATTCTATTTGGGAAAGATTATCAAATACGAAAATGTCCAATCAAATGCGAGAGAGAATACAAAAAAAAATATAAATCAAGAAAAAAAGACAAAAAACAGATAGTTCTGTCTAATTTAGTAATTATCAGAATACGAAATAAAAAGAAAATACTGCTTATTCTGTTCAAGTCAATGAGAATAGAATACGAAAAACAGACTAAACTAATAATGTAGGATTATCACTATTAAAATATACTTTTTACCTAAGATCTAATTATCATTATAAGATTAATATGAACATTAATTCCCAAATCTTGAAAAGCAATATGGCGCGCAAGATAAGATGACAATGTTTACGACGAGAAGCGATTAGGTACGACACATGAAAACACCAGATTAATGGACGTTTTTACGGCATTGGATGTGACAAGAGGGCTTATTTATAATGATGTTTTATAAACATCTATTTATAGACGTCTTTTGTGAGATAATAATGCACTTAGTATTTACATACAAAATTTGATCATCTATATAGAAACATCTTATATAAGAAAATAAGCAAATATTCATATCAATGTTTAAAAGCATTTTTAAGTATTTTATGATAATGTGAAGACAAATATTTACATAAGTTTTTATAAATATCTTTATTTTAACATTTCATGTGAAACTAAGCAAACAAATATTTATATCCATATTTATAAAAACCTTTAAATATATATTTTTAATCTCTCTCTCTCTCTCTCTCTCTCTCTCTCCCCCCTCTCTCTCTCTCTCTCTCTCTCTCTCTCCTCTCTCTCTCTCTCTCTCTCCTCTCTCTCTCTCTCTCTCCCTCTCTCTCTCTTTGTGGGCTAAAGATTCCTCAACTATACAAATGACATGAGTTCAAGTCCATCTTAATCCAAACTAGCAACTCAACAGGTAGAGAGATCACTCGTTCGAAAATGAACTTGAGAGAGAGAAATAAAGGAGAGAGAGAGAGAGAGAGAGAGAGAGAGAGGAGAGAGAGGAGTGAGAGGAGAGAGAGAGAGAGAGGAGAGAGAGAGAGAGAGAGAGAGAGAGAGAGAGAGAGAGAGAGTCCCTATTAAAGACCCCTGAAGTCGAGCGACCTCCTCATCTCGAAGACAGTTGGTTGACTGTTCAGAGTGGGAAATTCCCTTCCTTCATCCTGGGATGTGTATATAGACACCCTCATGCACTCAACGACACCTTTGATTACATCTCCGAGGTATTTCGGTCTGTCTGTTTGAGGAGCAAACCTCTCATTATTATAGGCGACTTCAATGACAATCTTTTTCTTCCTAATAATAAAATAGAGAAATTAATTCAATCCCTCCACTTAAATCAGCTTGTGAATAAAGCAACCCGTATCACCGCTAATTCCTCCAGCCTAATTGATCTTATATTTACCAATACACCTAGTTTTATAGTTCACCACGATGTCTTGTCTTGTCCTGTGGGAGACCACGAGCTTCTAATAGCTACAGTTAATGTCAGGAAAGAAAAGAGACCGCCAATTGTTAAAACTTTCCGCTCTCTTGAGAATTATTCTCAAAATTGTTTTTGTGACATTCTTCTTAATGAATACAACATTTTAAATTCAATACTAACTACAGATTGTGTAAATTATCAAGTTTCTACTTTTACTGATGTTTTTACGAGATGTTTAAATGAATGTGCCCCTCTTACAACCAAAGTCATGACACGCCCTCCTGCCCCGTGGATTGACTCTCAGTTAAAAGAGCAAATGAAAAGGAGAGATGATCTCCTAAGGCAATTCAAATCTGATAGACAAAACTCCGAGATGGAAAGAGCGTATAGAAGAGAAAGAAACCTTACTAAAACAATGTTGTCCGAAAAGAAGAAAAATCATTTCAGGGAAGAATTTTCCAAGTATAGGGGAAATATCAAATGAACTTAGAATGTTAAGAAGAGAATAATTCCTGCAAATAAGGAAATCTTAGAAAAGTCTGACCTTCTCAATGATAATGTTGAAAAGCGAGTGAATGATTTAATAAGTATTTTGCTAAAATAGGTAAGTCCACATATGAAAAGTCCCAAGATAATAATGACTTGATTATTAATTAACCACTTAATTGCCAGCCTCCAGCTGAAAGAAATATTATCAATAATTTTAGACCGCACCCAATCGATTTAGTCACACTTATTCTTATCATAAAGAACCTCAAACCAACAAACTCTTGTGGTTCTGGTGGGATACAACTTCGCTTCCTAATTGACTCATTGCCAGTTACAGTGTTTTTCATTTTAGTTATTGTTAATACATCCATTGTTACAGGCATTTATCCTAACCACTGGAAGCATCCCTATATCATCCCCGTTTTTAAGAGTGGAGATACTAATAATGTTGAAAATTATAGGCCAATCTCTCTTCTCAGCATCCTGTCTAGTTGCCACCCAGTTAATAAATTTCCTTGAATCAAATTGTCTATTATGTGAGGAACAACACGGTTCTCGGGCTAAACTTTCGACCGAGACGGCCCTACTTAAAATTACTGATAAAATTTATAGTAATATTGAAAATAAGAAAATATCACTTTTATTATTGTTAGATTTGTCTAAAGCATTTGACAGTGTACACCATCAAATTCTAATGACCAAACTTTCCAAAGTTTATGTTGACTCGTTTTGGTTCGAAAATTATCTGAAAGATCGAATTCAATCAGTTCGAATGGGCTCGACTCTCTCTTCTTCTTTAGATATCAGTTTTGGCGTTCCTCAGGGTTCAATTTTGGGTCCTCTGCTTTTCCTAATATATGTTAATTATTTACCTCAATTTATAAGAGATTGCCTACTTGTTATGTATGCTGATGACACCCAGATTATGCTTACTGGTGACATTGATAGAATTCCTGAAATCTTAAAAAGAGCTGAAGATATATTAAACTGTGCCAAAAGTTATTTTAACAGTAATGGTCTTTTACTGAACGAAAATAAAACTAAATTTGTTATTTTTGGATCAAATCAATACCTGTCCCGCATTCCTGAGAACATCAGTATAAATTTCAACAATGTTTCACTCTTCCCATCTCATAAGGTTAAAAATCTAGGAGTTATTATGGACAGTACCATGACATTTAATTTTCATATCGATGAACTACATAAAAAAGTGAACGGGACCCTTATTTACTTGAACAGAGTCTATGAAAGATTCGAGCCTGAATGTAGGGTAATTGTAGTACAAACATTGATTTTAAGTATTCCCAACTACTGTCTGAGTGTTTGGGGTTCCACGACTAAGACCCAGATGTTGCGAGTGAAAAGGCTCCAGAATTTTGCTGCAAGAGTTGCCATAGGAGGGGTGCATAAATATGATCACGTGAATCCCCTCTTTGAGAGATTGGGTTGGCTAAGGATGGACATGAAGTTCATATATAATATCTGTCTTTTAGTTTTTAAAATAAATAATCGAATATTACCGGAATGGCTCTTCTCATTGCCAACAGTTAATCAAGTGCGTATCAATAACGTCAACACCAGATATCAGAATTCTTTTTACGTGCCCAGAACTTCCACTGATATTGGGGCAAGAGCCTTAAATGTAATGGGCCCGAGACATTGGAACTCTTTACCCGCAAACTTAAGAAGCTGCCAAACATTACCCTCATTTAAATCTCATCTTTTAAATCACCTACTTAATAAGTGATTTTAGTCTCATTATTATCCTCCCATTGGGTAGACGAAGTGTACGTATGCATATTTTAATGTGTAAATTTTTTGATTTTGTGCTTTGCAAATTTCATTTGTTTTATTTTGACATTTTACATTGTAATTTGTAATTAGATTAATTATCATGTAATAGCCATTTTTGATGGAATAAAGTTTTTGACTTTGACTTTGACTTTGACTCTCTCTCTCTCTCTCTCTCTCTCTCTCTCTCTCTCTCTCTCTCTCTCTCTCTCTCTCTCTCTCTCTCTCTCTCTCTCTCTCTCTCTCTCTCTCTCTCTCTCTCTCTCTCTCTCTCTCTCTCTCTCCATTAAAAAGAAACTTTGCATTATCGAAAATAAAAAATCATATCACTTTATCTCGCCTTTATTAACCCAGAGAGGCTGTTATCTCTAATTCTCTTGAGATGAGTCTGATGAGAGATAATTTTTCTCATGAATAAGATCGTTATTACTGGAGTTTTGAGAGAATCGGCTTGCATACAAGAGGAGTGTGTGTGTGTGTGATTACCTAATTGTGATTACCTAATTGTGTTTACGGGAAAGAGCCCAAAGCTCGTATCTTCCCGTCTCCTGATCGGTTCCATTTTATACTTAGTCATACTTATCATACCTGTCCTTAAAACTATGGATTGAGATAGCATTAACTACCTCCTCGCTTAGCCAATTCCAATTATCAACTACTCTTACACTGAAAAAGTATTTCCTTACATCCTGCGAAGAAGTTTTCTTACGAAGCTTCAAACTATGACCTCTAGTTCTAGAGCCAGCCATATCAAAATATCGATCCCTATCCACTCTATCATAACCATGAAGGAATTTAAAGACTGTCACCATATCCCCCTCACTCTTCTAGCTTCGAGTGATGGTAATCTAATTCCCTCAGCCTCTCATCATAACTGAGATTGCGTATTTCTGGCACCAGTTTCGTGGCATGTCTTTGAACTTTTTCAAGCTTAGCTATGTGCTTTTTCAAGTGCGGATTCCAAAAGGGGGCTGCATATTCGAGTTTTGGCCTCACATAGGTTACATAAATATTTCTGAACATTTCCTTGTCCATGTGCATGAAGGCTACCCTTACATTTGATAAGAATGCATATGCTGCCCTTACTATGCCATTTATATGTATTTCTGGAGACAAATCTGCCAGTATGGTTACTCCTAGATCTCTCTCATTTTCTGTCTCTTGAAGTTGTACTCCAGCCACCGAGTAGTCAAGCTTGGGCCTTCTTGCACTTGTACCCATTCTCATTACCTTACATTTTGAAGTATTGAATTTCATTTGCCACTTTTCTGACCACTCATTCAGATTATTTAGATCCTCCTGAAGTTCTCAACCATTGTTCTCGTTTTTTACTTTCTTCACAATCTTTGCATCATCTGCAAACATATTCATGAATGAATTTACAGACTCTGGTAGGTCATTTACATATACAAGGAACAAAAGTGGCCCTAAAACTGAACCCTGTGGAACTCCACTACTAACTCTTCTCCATTCAGACACTGAGTGTCTTACTCTAACCCTCTGTTCCCTTCCTTCTAAGTAAGTTTTTATCCATTCCAAAACATTTCCACCTATTCTAGCCATTGATTGCAGCTTCCTAATAAGTCTCCCATGTGGAACAGTGTCAAACTCTTTCTGGAAGTCTAGGAATATGCAATCTGCCAGCCCTCTCTTTCCTGTAAGATTTGGCTTACCTCATCATAAAATTCTAATAAGTTTGTTACTGTTGATCTACCTTCTCTGAAGCCATGTTGCCTCACTGACAAAAAGTTGAAGGATTCCAAGTGAAGAGAGATATGTTTCCTTAGTAGTTTCTCCATAACTTTGCAAACTATGCTGGTCAAGGAAACTGGTCTATAGTTCAGAGCCGTATCCCTCCTTCCCTTTTTGAAGATAGGTATCACATTTGCTGGTTTCCAGCATCTTGGAATCTCCCCCGACTCCAGTGACTCCTTAAATATGATACTTAGTGCCACTGATATTGTGTTTGCGCATTTTTTAAGCACATGACGGGATATGTCATCGCGACCTGTAGCTTTATGAACATCTAAATCCATCAGCGCTTTGCATACCTCTGTGGCTGTAAGGTTGATGTTCTCTAATACCGGCCCTTGAGCTTCTATCACTGCAATCTGAGGGGGTGGGGTATTTTCTACTGTAAATACTGACTGAAACTCCTTGTTCAATTCTTTGCAGATCTCTTCATCCGTCTCAGTGATGCTTCCATCCGCTCTCTTTAGCCTTAAAACCTGTTCTTTTACCTTCAGTTTTCCTCTGATAAAGCTGTGGAAAAGCTTGGGATTTTCTTTAGCCTTCCTGGTGATGTCCCTCTCATAGTCTCTCTCTGCCTCTCTCCTTTTACTTAGGTAGTCATTTCTTGCTCTTTTGTAGGTTTGCCAGGCATTTATGTTTTTTCTCCTCCTATACCTTTTCCAGCATTTGTCTCTCCACTCCTTAGCTCTTTTACACCCATTATCGAACCATTTCTCTCTGGCATGAATTACACCTACTTTGGTGACAGGTATGCAGCAATCTACTATCTTCCCATATTTCTCACAAAAGATGTCATACATTTCTTGTACAGATTTGTTGTAAAATAAGGTTCTCCAGTCAATAACTGCAAAAAGCTCATTCATTTTGATGTAATTTCCTTTCCGATAGTTCCTCCTTATGTCCTCAGGGCCTCTACTCTCAGGAAGAATATCTTCAATGATATACTCCATCAACAACACACAGTGGTCACTCTTTCCAATTGGTGGTTCATACTCAATTTTTTCAATATCCAACACATTATCTGTGAACACTAGATCAAGTAGTGATGGCTCATTCCCACCCCTGGCCCTTGTTGGTTCCATTACATGTTGGTGTAGGAAATTCCCTTGTACGCAATCTAGGAATCTTGCCCCGAATGAGTCCTCACCACTGTGTGGGTCAAGATTTATCCAATCTATCTCTTTATGATTAAAGTCTCCCATAATCAAAATCCTACATTTTTTTCCCGTGCCATGTTAACAACTGAGTTTATGACTTCAATAGTACCTATATGACTTTCCTCATAAACTTCAAGCCTATTTTGGTTCCTTGGTGGGTTGTATACAACAGTTATTATAATGCTCTCTGACCCAGTATTTATGCGAGCAACAAGAAATTCCTTGAACTCACTTTCTATAGCCAAGTTTATTTCTTCAACTTGAATCCTTTCACTTATGAGCAGTGCTATCCCTCCACCAGTCCTCTCAGATCTTTCAACCCTTAGTATTCTGAAACCCTTAGGAAAAACTGTGACACTGTTTATGTCCTCACTCAACTTAGTCTCTGTAATTGCTACTATATCTGCCTTACTGTTGTGAATGCTATCTTTTAATTCTACTGCCTTACCAGCTAATCCATCAGCATTTGTGTATAACAATCTTAATGAGGCCCCATCCCCTGATCTTCTGTCATTATCATCTTTATCTCTCCTCTGTCTGGAAGAACTCTGTCATGAAAATTTTTCTTCTCTTCTTCATTTCTTTCATCATTTAACCTTCTTGCCTCTTGCAACAAGTTTTTGATCTTTCCCATCTCTTCCTGTGTTCTGTATTGTGTGTGATTACCTAATTGATTACCTAATTGTGTTCAATTAGGTAATCAAACACAATACAGAACACAGGAAGAGATGGGAAAGATCAAAAACTTGTTGCAAGAGGCAAGAAGGTTAAATGATGAAAGAAATGAAGAAGAGAAGAAAAAATTTTCATTTGTGTGTGTGTGTGTGTGTGTGTGTGTGTGTGTGTGTGTGTGTGTGTGTATGTGTGATAATGTGTGTAAATCTGTGCTCGCGAGCGTGTATGTGTGATTGAGAGAGTGTCATTGAGGTTGCATGTGAGTGTGTATATACGAGTGCACCTTTGTGTGTATATGTATCTATGAGTGCGTGTGTGTTTTTGTAAGTGTGTTTTTCTGTATTTAGAGAGACTACAAGAGAGGAGATGAAAAGGGTATTAGATGAAACGAAAGCAGGTAAAGCACCTGGAATATGTGGTGTGAGGGCGGAGAGGTTGAAAAAAAAGGTGGTGTGACTGCATTGGAATGCTTAGTGCGAGTGTTTAATATATGTTTTTTGTTGTCAATGGTGACCGTGGAATGAATGATTGCTTGTATAGTGCCCCTATACAAAGGTAAGGGAGATATGTATGAATGCAGTAATTTTAGGGGTATAAGTTTGTTGAGTATGGTAGGAAAAGTGTATGGTAGGATACTGATTAACAGAATTAGGGAAAGCACAGAAAATGTGATCGCGGAAGTGCAGAGTGCTTTTAGGAGTTATGTGAGATATATTTAGCGAAGGGTATGGATGTGTATTTTGCATTTTTGGATCTGGAGAAAGCGTATGATAGAGCTGATAGAGAGGCAATGTAGAATGTTTTAAGGTTATATGGAATTTATGGTAGACACTGCAAGCAGTGAAGAGTTTGTATAAGGGCAGTAGAGCTTGTGTTAGGGTAGGGAATGAAGTGAGTGAGTGGTTTCCAATGAAGGTGAGACTAAGAAAAGGATGTGTGATGTCACTATGGCTGTTCAATTTGTATATTGAAAGAGTTGTAAGAGAGGTGAATGAGCGAGTGCGTGGTCGAGGTTTGAGAATGGTAGATGGGGATGATCACGAGTGGGAGCTGAATCAGTTGCTGTTTGCAGATGATACTGTGGTGGTGGCAGATTCAGAGGAGAAGCTGTGGCAGTTAGTGTCAGAATTTGGAATGATGTGTGAGAGAAGGAAGTTGAGAGTGAATGTGGGAAAGAGTAAGGTTATGAGGTGTACAAGAAATGAGGATGGTGCTGGATTGAATGTTATGTTGAATGGAGAGACACTTGAAGAAGTTGATCAGTTTAAGTATTTAGGCTCTGTTATAGCTGCAAATGGTGGAGTGGAAGCAGATGTGTGTCACAGAGTGAATGAAGGATGTAAAGTGTTGGGTGCATTGAAAGGGGTGATGAAGAATAGAGAGTTGCAAATGAATGTTAAGAAAGTTTTGCATGAGAAAGTGGTTGTGCCAACTGTGATGCAAGGATCAAAGTTATTGGGTATGAAAGTAAGTGATAGACGGAAACTAAATGAGTTTGAGATGAAATGCCTGAGGAGTATGACTGGTGTATCTCGGTTGGATATGGTTAGAAATGAAGTGGTGAGAGAAAGAATGGGTGTGAGGAGAGTATTTGCAGCCAGAGTAGATATGAATGTTTTGAGATTGTTTGGCCATGTGGAGAGGATTGATGATGAAAGGCTGCTGAAAAGGGTTATGAATACGAGAGTTCATGGGAGAAATGCTAGAGGGAGGCCTAGATTTGGGTGGATGGATGGAGTAAGGAAAGCCCTGAATGATAGGAGGATGGATGTGAGGAAAGCAAGCGAGCGTGCTAGGAATAGGAATGAGTGGATAGAGATTGTGATGCAGTTCTGATGGGCATCTGCTGTTACCACTGGGCTGCATCTTACAGAGGTAGCCCTGTGGTTGGGACAGTAGGGG
>JAXCGZ010011627.1:15000-17500 GCA_037179515.1 Halocaridina rubra | reverse complement strand
ATATGTGAAAACATTAATCATTTTTTACTCCGACCGGGACTAGAACCTAGGACTTATAATTACTAAGTATAGCATATATAAGCTATGAGGTTGGATTCCTGTTAACCTTCTGTGGTGTATAGTTGGTAGCGCCTTGACTTAGTGATTATAAGTCCTAGGTTCGAGTCCCGGTCGTGGTAAAAAATTATTCATGTTTTCACATACTTAATGTGCTTATTTGGTTATTTCATGGCCCGAATGAGATTGGGAATTGAATTAAATGCTAAAATGAAGCCACGAGTGAGGTTGGGGAATCTGTAATATGAACATAGTGGCATTCAGATAGAATGCATTCATTCCTAAGTATAGCAGATAAAAGCTATGAGGTTGGATTCCTTTTAACCTTCTGTGGTGTGTAGTTAGTAGTGCCTTGACTTAGTAATTATAAGTTCTAGGTTCGAGTCCCGGTCGGGGTAGAAAATTATTCATGTTTTCACATATGTAATTTGCTTATTTGGTTATTTCATGGCCCGAATGAGATTGGGAATTGAATTAAATGATAAAATGAAGCCACGAATGAGGTTGGGGAATCTGTTATATGAACACAGTGGCATTCAGATAGATGCGTTCATTCCTAAGTATAGCAGATATAAGCTATAAGGTTGGATTCCTTTTAACCTTCTGTAGTGTGTAGTTGGTAGCTCCTTGACTTAGTAATTATAAGTCCTAGTTTCGAGTCCCGGTCGGGGTAAAAAATGATTCATGTTTTCACATATGTAATGTTCTTATTTGGTTATTTCATGGCCTGAATGAGATTAGGAATTGAATTAAATGCTAAAATAAAGCCACGATTGAGGTTGAGGAATCTGTAATATGAACATAGTGGCATTCAGATAGAATGCATTCATTCCTAAGTATAGCAGATATAAGCTATAAGGTTGGATTCCTTTTAACCTTCTGTGGTGTATACTTGGTACCGCCTTGACTTAGTAATTATAAGTCCTAGGTTCGAGTCCCAGTCGGGGTAAATAATGATTCATGTTTTCACATATATAATGTGCTTATTTGGTTATTTCATGGCCCGAATGAGATTGGGAATTAAACTAAAAGCTAAAATGAAGCCACGAATGAGGTTGGAGAATCTGTAATATGAACATAGTGGCATTCAGATAGAATACGTTCATTCGAAAGTATAGCAGATATAAGCTATAAGGTTGGATTTCTTTTAACCTTCTGTGGTGTAGTGGTAGCGTCCTTGACTTAGTAATTATAAGTCCTAGTTTCGAGTCCCAGTCGGGGTAAAAAATAATTCATGATTTCACATATGTAATGTGCTTATTTGGGTTATATATATATATATATATATATATATATATATATATATATATATATATATATATATATATATATATATATATATATATATATATATATATATATATATATATATATATATATATATATATATATATATATATATATATATATATATATATATATATATATATATATATATATATATATATATATATATATATATATATATATATATATATATATATATATATATATATATATATATATATATATATATATATATATATATATATATATATATATATATATATATATATATATATATACATATATATATATATATATATATATATATATATATATATATATATATATATATATATATATATATATATATATATATATATATATATATATATATATATATATATATATATATATATATATATATATATATATATATATATATATATATATATATATATATATATATATATATATATATATATATATATATATATATATATATATATATATATATATATATATATATATATATATATATATATATATATATATATATATATATATATATATATATATATATATATATATATATATATATATATATATATATATATATATATATATATATATATATATATATATATATATATATATATATATATATATATATATATATATATATATATATATATATATATATATATATATATATATATATATATATATATATATATATATATATTTATATATATATATATATATATATATATATATATATATATATATATATATATATATATATATATATATATATATATATATATATATATATATATATATGTATATATATATATATATATATATATATATATATATATATATATATATATATATATATATATATATATATATATATATATATATATATATATATATATATATATATATATATATATATATATATATATATATATATATATATATATATATATATATATATATGTATATATATATATATATATATATATATATATATATATCTATCTATATATATATATATATATATATATATATATATATATATATATATATATATATATATATATATATATATATATATATATATATATATATATATATATATATATACACCTTGTTCCTTTTATACGCGATTTTT
>JAXCGZ010011627.1:2500-10000 GCA_037179515.1 Halocaridina rubra | reverse complement strand
AGAAGAGAGGAAGATAGAGATTGTAGAAGATCATTGATGAAGAGAAGGAAGAGAGTAGGTGAAAGAACAGAGCCCTGTGGAACACCACTGGAAACAGAGAAAGGGCTAGATGTCGCACCATCAACAACTACAGATATAGAACGGTCAGTAAGAAAACTGGAATTCAGAGAACAGAAAGAAGGGGTAAACCCATAGGCAGGGAGTTTGGCCAACAGAGCCTTGTGCCAGACTCTGTCAAAAGCCTTAGAGATATCGAGGGCGACGACAAAGGATTCCCCATAGTTCCTCAGAGAAGATGACCATACATGAGTAAGATAGGACAGGAGATCACCAGTGGATCTTGCCTTGCGGAAGCCGTACTGGTGTTCGGAGATAAGTGAGTTAGATTAAGACGTTTCAAGAAGTGAGCATTGAGCAAAGTTTCGAAAACTTTAGCAATAGAGGAGGTTAGAACAATATGTCAGTAGTTAGAAGGAATAGAGCAGTCACCCTTCTTAGGAACAAGTTGAACTAGAGCATGCTTCCAAGATGAAGGATAGATACTGGTTGATAGAATGAGGCGAAAAAGACGGCAAAGCAAGGGAGCCAGTTCATCTGTAAACTCCTTAAGGAACCTTGCAGGGATACCATCGGGACGAGATGCCTTGTTCGTCTTTAGCGAGCAAAGAACCTTATGAACTTTGCGTGAAGAAAGGATAAGGGAGGGCATAGGGTTAGAGAGGGGAAAAGACTGAGGAACAGGTGCGCTGGAATCGTTGATAGAAGAGTTGGCAGAAAAATGAGAGCCAAAGAGAGTGGCTTTGTCAGTGGGAGAGCAAGCTTTAGAACCATCAGAACGAATGAGAGGGGGAAAGCTTGAGTTACAGAAGTTTTTGGAGAGGTTTTTGGCTAAGGACCAGAAGCATTTGTCAGTGGGACAGGAGTTAAGGTCATCAACTTTCCTTCTTATAAAGGAAGCCTTAGACCTTCGAATCTGAGCTGTACAGCGATTCCTAGCTATAATAATAGCAGAGCGAGTTAACTCGGAAGGAGAGGCTTGATAAGATTGGTGAGCCTGATTCCTAGCCTGGATAGCCATGGAGCAGGCACGGTCAAACCAAGGTTTAGGGGGAGAGAAAGTTTTTGTAGAAGAGAGGATGTACGCCTCCATTCCCGCGGTCATGATCTCGGCAACTTTTAGAGCTACCTGATCAGGGTTGCGGGACCGAAAGCAGTAGTCATCCCATGGGAAGTCAAAGAGAAAGTTACGCAAATTTTCATGTTGGGTTTGCTCGAAGTGCCAAAGGCGGCGCTGAGTAGGAGGGATTGGTGGTGGGGGAGCGAATATGGATGAGACAGAGATCATAGAGTGGTCAGATTTACAAAGAAGGGAAAGCACAGAATAAGAGTAGTTTGAAGGGTTAGAAGTAATAAATAGGTCAAGAGTGTTTGCAGCATGTTCGTGACGATCAGGGACGTGAGTAGGATGTTTGATAATTTGCTCCAGATCGTGAGTAATAGAGAAAGCAAGGGCCTCACTTCCTCCCACATCAGTGTGAGAAGAATGAAGCCACTCACTGTGGTGTACATTGAAGTCTCCAATGTAGAGAACTTCGGCATGTGGGTGAGAAGATAGCAAGGACTCATGGCACGAGGAGAGATATTCAAATAAAGACACAAACTAGGTGGAGTTTGGAGAACAGTTACAGAAGCAAAGGATGATAGTGGTAGTGGAGAGATAGGCTTTTAGCCAGAGAACATCAAAGTCAGGAGATTCAAGGTCCATGAGCCTCACAGTAGGAGTGTTAATATTGCAGTATGCACAGACCCCACTTTTGGAACGAAAACGAGTATACTGATTATAGTGGGAGATTTGGAATGGGTCAGTGGAAGCATGTATAGACAACTGGGTTTCAGATAGGAGGAGGAGGTTAGGGAGGAAAGTGCCCAAGTGCTGTTCCACAGACGAAAGATTAGAGTTCAGCCCACGAATGTTTGGATAGTGAAGAGTGAAAGAAGCAGATCTATTGGGAGGTGCAAGGTTAAGAGCAAAACCATTACTACTACCAGGCGTGTCTGCCCTCAAGCCAATGGTGGAGTCAATACGATCCCCGGAGATTCTTCGCACCCCACTATGGCGGGTACTGGAGGCCATTAGTTGTGAACCTTCCATAAATAATAGCAAAATGTGAGAAAAAGGAATGTAAAAGAGACAGATGTGCAGAATGTTGTGACTTGTCAAATGTAATGGAATAGATAGAGATGTGTAATGAATATCCCAGAATATTCAGTGTAGATGTAGGCATGTAGGCTGATTAACTTTGGCACCCCTGATAAAAAGCAAATCACATTGGAACATGAAAAAATTTAATTTCTTGCAGCTGGTTGAGTGGTGACAATGATTCATCACTCAAACAATACGAAGCCACTCTTTGTCCCATTTCCAGATATTCCTTCTCAGAGTCGTCACTCAACGACATAATGCACTCTTTGTCCCTCCCCTGAAATTCCATTTGACTCATCACTCAATCTCGTACTTATCACTCAGCGCCACGAAATCACACTTTGTCTCATCCCTTGATATTCCATCACAACCTCATCACCCAAAAGACACGAATCCACTTATTGCCCCACCCTTGAAAATCCATCTCACAGCCCAGGTTAAAAACCACTGCCTGAGGCCGTATATGTCTTTATTCAGTTGAACAACATCTGCCTGTTTATAAAAGACTTACCTGGACAAACATTACAAACAGAACATTTCGAATAAAAAAGAAATTGTGAAAACACACCCCTCTCCTCTCTCTCTCTCCTCTCTCTCTCTCTCTCTCTCTCTCTCTCCTCTCTCTCTCTCTCTCTCTCTCTCTCTCTCTCTCTCTCTCTCTCTCTCTCTCTCTCTCTCCTCTCTCTCTCCTCTCTCTCTCTCTCTCTCTCTCTCTCTCTCCTCTCTCTCTTACCTGTTGTTGAACTTTCTTACTCTTTCTGACCAAGAATTCATTTTTGAACTCTGAAAAAATAAAATAAAATATAAATAAAAAACATTTATTTTAATGAATGGGTTATTCAAAAAGTCATATTTTAGGCATATATGTATAAATATATACGAGACATTATATCAAAAGAATATATTATTATTATTATTATTATTATTATTATTATTATTATTATTATTATTATTATTATTATTATTATTTAATAAAGATAGGAAGAAGGTAACCATTGGATAACATGATACATAATTACAAAATAAACTTAAATAATGATAAAAGTATATATTAAAAGGATATTCTTTTATTATTTTTATCATCTTCGTTCTCTGCTTTTGCCTTCTGTATCAATATTTTTTTCTTTATATTCTTCTAATTTTAGTATCACAATATCTCAATAAAGATAGCTCTCACTCTGTATACACACACACACATACATACACACACACATGTAACCTATGTGAGGCCAAAACTCGAATATGCAGCCCCCTTTTGGAATCCGCACTTGAAAAAGCACATAGCTAAGCTTGAAAAAGTTCAAAGACATGCCACGAAACTGGTGCCAGAAATACGCAATCTCAGTTATGATGAGAGGCTGAGGGAATTAGACTTACCATCACTCGAAGCTAGAAGAGTGAGGGGGGATATGGTGACAGTCTTTAAATTCCTTCATGGTTATGATAGAGTGGATAGGGATCGATATTTTGATATGGCTGGCTCTAGAACTAGAGGTCATAGTTTGAAGCTTCGTAAGAAAACTTCTTCGCAGGATGTAAGGAAATACTTTTTCAGTGTAAGAGTAGTTGATAATTGGAATTGGCTAAGCGAGGAGGTAGTTAATGCTATCTCAATCCATAGTTTTAAGGACAGGTATGATAAGTATCACTAAGTATAAAATGGAACCGATCAGGAGACGGGAAGATACGAGCTTTGGGCTCTTTCCCGTAAACACAATTAGGTAATCACACACACACACACACACACACACACACACACACACACACACACACACACACACACACACACACACACACACACACACACACACACACACAGACCATACACACACACTCCTCTTGCATGCAAGCATCTATATATTACTAGAGGTCTTAATATTACAGCTACTTAGTCATTCGATCGATTGTAAGTGCGAAGGATATTGTGTGTGAGTATTTGTGTGTGTGTGGGAAGGGACATGTGGTAAATCATCCCGTGTGTTGTGTATACAGAAGACATTTATATAAATAGTGTGTGTCTGAATGTGTGTTAATAAGGAAGATGAGGTAACGCACTCCGTGTGTATTTGTGTGTGAGCTTGTTTATGTGTGTGTGTGTGTGTGTGTGTGTGTGTGTGTGTGTGTGTGTGTGTGTGTGTGTGTGTGTGTGTGTGTGTGTGTTTCATAATCAATTTACAGTATGAACCGAATATACTTGTATTTTATGCATGCGTGTAAGTGTTTGCATGTGTGTATGTACCTTTGTGACTGTGTGCATCTAGAGGAGGAGTCACTGCGTTTCAAAATATATCATTTCAGTATTATCTTAAATTTTCAGAACATCCTGTTTCAAAAACAAGGTCATAACTGCAATCGTTACAAGTGACTTTTGCAAACGATTACTAAAAAAATTAAAAAAGTTTCTGAAAAAAGCGTAAATTTTGACTGAGATACAGTCTCAAAATTCCAGTGTGCTTATTTAAAAAAAAAATGTAATAACATTCAATTCCAGCGATCCTGGAAAACGGTAACTGAAAAAGAAGGCAAAATCAGAGTTCTCAGTGTGTCTCCATTATGGGGATGGACACAGAGTAGTTAGAGCTGGTGAAATAATGCTGGATGCCCTTCCTAACGCCCCGCGATGGGCTTTACAGAGGGTCTGTCACTTTCTGAGTCAAGTGCTCTAACCACCACGCTACAATCACAAATTTCCAAACCTCTTTAGTTCCAGAGACAGGTTGTATCTGCAATTATTTCCATCGACCTTGGTAAAAATAAGTTAATAAAAATCAAATTTCAGAGAAGACCAGATATTTTGACTGAAATGCAATCTCAAATTTCCAAAATATTCTCCAAAACAAGCGTGTAATTAAACTTACTTCCGGGATTCTGGAAAACAAAGTATGAAACACAAAAAGTCAAAGTTCTCAGAAGACTAGATTTTTTTTTTCTAAAATAGTCTATAAATTTCAAAAAATCTTTACTTTCAAAGACAAGCTTCAATTTGCAATCAATTCCAGCGACACGTGAAAACAATTACTGGAACACAGTGGATAAAACAAATATTCCAAGTGTTTAGAAGCAATTCCAAGTGGATTCCTTTTATGCACCTTGGCCGGAGTGATACAGAGCACGAACGAGATAACAGTGAGTTAAGAACAGAGGTATATACCGATAAGTAATAAATGAAGTAACAAGAAAAAGTCAGTAGAATTTTTATTAATCTGTATATTTACGTTATTCTGGTTGAAGTTAGTCGTTTCTAGTTCTACAAAAGATAAAGAATTTTCTTTCTCACAATACATGAATTCACACACGAAAAAGATTATTACATGATTCAGATGTGATATTTTTAATTCCGTCTTCCAAATACACACACACACACACATAAACACACGCACGCACACACACACACATATACACACGCATGCACGCACGCGCGCGCACACACACACGCACACCACAAAATTTCTTATTAGAGAGAGACAAAATAAAACCTAAAAACACAAAATTATTAGAAATGCTTAAAGTTAGATGCTGCAGTTGGTGGCGAATGGAGGAGACATTAAAAGCAGCGACCCAGTGTGAAAGGAGAATTATGCTGAAGGAATTGGAAGAAGAAGATACAGACAAATATAATAGAGAGCATTTGGATGTGGTATCGACGACATTTTATGAAAAAGGAAGATGATGATGCACCGTTTTGTGTCGCAATGAGTCCCCTTTCAAATGGGGGTGGACACAGACATGTTGGAACTCGGATATTAAAGGTGGATGCCCTTCCTGACGCCCTCGAGGTGCAATCGAGCACGTGGTAGTCATATCTACGCCCGAACGCTCTACCAATGAACTACCGCGACCCTCTTAATGGAAAATGAATAGCATGATAGACAATAGTGATAAATATGGAGGTAAAAGAGCATAGGATACAAAAATAAAAAATGAAGACAGAAGATAAGATGGATCGACTACATCAAGTAGGAGAAGAGAACAGAAAAGGATGATGTGCTAAAGTCAGAGACCCCATATGTAAGTGGGAAATAGGGAAGCATATTGGCTCAGGAAGAAGGGAAGACCAAATAGGATTAAATAAATCAAGATATTACAGTTTGCAGTTACGTGTCACTATTTATCCCCATTCAAATGGTGGTGTACACTGGTAAGTTGGAGCTGGGGATTTAAGGATGGATGCCCTACCAAGCACCCCACGGTGGGCTTTATCGTGGGTTTGTCACTTCCCGAGTCGATTACTTTAACCACTGCGTTACTGCGGTCTCCTGCTTAAGGTAAACTATGAGGGAGAGAGTGATTAGAAGAGAATCATGTGTTTCAAGGGAAGTGAGTGTTGGAGGCTAGTGAAGATCAGCGACCCAAGAGAAAGTGGGAGCCCTGAAGACTAAGAAGAAAAAGATCAACAACAAGTAAAGGAGTAAGAACAAATGCACGAAGGAAAGAAAAAGAAAAAAAAGATATAGCAGACCAAGAAAATGAACAAGAACATGATGAAAAACCAAAAAAAAAAGAAAAAAAAAAGTAAGTTAAAGAACAAGAAAAGGAAGAAAACTAAGAAAAAAAATAGCACGAATAACAGTAAAAGAAAAAGAACAAGATATAGAATTAAAAAAAGAATAAGAAATGGAAGAAAAAAGAAGAGAGAATAAAATGAAAAAGAAGAAAATATAGATTAAAAAACTTCATCTTGTCTTTCATATACATTTGCACTATTAACAAATGAACAAAATAACTGAATCCACAATGTCATTTTCCTTAACACATTTCATGACACAATCAGACATTTTAACCTAATCTTACCACGACAGTACTGCCTGTGTACCAACGCCAATTTCGCAATCAAATGCACAAATTCAGGACTACTGAATATATACTGAATGGAATTGTAATCAATGTTGGCACCATCAGTGTAATGAAAATTGACAAGTAACAGGCAGCGCCTGGCACTAAATACTGACCACGAAATGCACTGAAGCATTTTTTGTTTCTATTTTTTCACTATTTTTATTTTTAATTTCATGATCATGATATCCCTGGATAATTATTTTCATGTTTGCTCAGAGCCTGGGGTGGAGGCTAGAATATCACCACCTTTTGAACAGACCAAGGTAAACCAAACAAAACAAAACCTAACATAACCTAACTTAACCAACTCGAATAATAGAGGTTGCAATCAATAAGTTTTTGTAGCTTGATTCCTCTCAAGGTGCCTAATTTGAGGTTAAGGGCAGTTGCTTCATCTGGGATTGAGGCACAACAGGTGCTTATTCTGGGGTTGAGGTACATCAGATGGCAATACTGGGAAT
>JAXCGZ010011626.1:65000-67500 GCA_037179515.1 Halocaridina rubra | reverse complement strand
CACACTCTCATTCATTCCGTAAGTCATAACCATCTTAATACTCTCTGATCTAACTTATCTGATAGCTTTCTTTCAATAACCTCATCTCTGCCTTGCCCTTAACCTTTTTCTTTTCTTTCGTTTTGGTATTTTCTCGTGGCGGGGCCTATATTGATGAGGGCAGTTTCTGCCTGTCCCTGTGTCACTCTCTTAAACAAAAAAAAAGTTGTTTTTTGCGTCACCTCATTCCTCAATCTATCTGCTCTTGATATATACTCTAACAATGACAGAATCAGCCACCAATGCCACGTCATCTACAAAAAGTAACTGTTTCACTTTCCACAGCCTTCCATGTTTACCAACTAACTCCAGACTTCTGCCTTCCACTCTCTCATTTATTTCTTTTCCCATTCCATCCACAAATGCATAAAGAAATCTTCGTGACATCATACAAACTTCACGTAACCCCACCTTCACTTAAAACCAATCATTCTTACCATTTCCGACTCTATAACATGATGTAATCTTCATGTAACAATTCATGACAATATTCAACAAAATTTCAATTTATTAACACAGTTGTGACACACTCCACAATGCCTCTCTATGAACCCTGTCTTGTGATATCTCCAATGCTATTAAAGTCCAGAGAGTGTTTTATCTTCGTGTTGAAACTGCTCTTATAGCAGCTTTATCAGAATTATATGTTTCGCACATCCTTTTCCTTTCCTGAACACACATTATTCTTCCCCAATCATTCTTCAAGTTCCTTTCATAATTCTTATACTCCAAACTCTTCCATGTTCCTTGCCAACTATTTTCGACAAACTAAGTAATCTAAGACCACTACTTTACACTTATCTCCTTTCCCTACAAAAGTTCGAACTATACTTGCACTCTCTAATCAATCGGAACACTCCCTTCCTGGCTCATATATTCAACAATCTCACGCTCCGTTTAGCTATTGTTTCTCTACCTTCCAGCAAGCATTGTATATTACACCTCCGTAATTCTGTAGCTTTACCTGAATTTACTACCTTCAATGCTATTTGAACCTCATCTACTGTAATCTGCCTATCATTCCTCCATGCATCTCCCACTGCCACATTCTCTACAAAGATGCTTGCATATATAATGGTTTAGACATGAAGAGCAGACTTTTGTCTATTGTTGTTGTACAGTTGGTTAAGGCAGCATGACTTCGTAGCCTGCAACAAAATTTTAAGTCTCCTGGTGTCCTAAATAGATTTTCATGTATAATAGTCTCTTTAAAATAACGGCTCGATTGTGAACCAATATACTTATGGCCACGTAAAACATTATCAAATTGATTAAAATATCGATTGGAAAGATGCTTTCATATAATGGCTGTGCCATGATATTGTATAGCGTTGTGTGTTGTAGTGGTACATTTGGTTAAGGCAGTAGAACACTGTGGCTTCCAATGCGAGCTTTAGCCCAATGTTGTATTAAAAATATCTTCGTGGATAATAGTATTGTTAATATTACGGAAAATGCTGGAAAAGGTATAGGAGGAGAAAAAACATAAATGCCTGGCAAACCTACAAAAGAGCAAGAAATGACTACCTAAGTAAAAGGAGAGAGGCAGAGAGAGATTATGAGAGGGACATCACCAGGAAGGCTAAAGAAAATCCCAAGCTTTTCCACAGCTTTATCAGAGGAAAACTGAAGGTAAAACAACAGGTTTTAAGGCTAAAGAGAGCGGATGGAAGCATCACTGAGACGGACGAAGAGATCTGCAAAGAATTGAACAAGGAGTTTCAGTCAGTATTTACAGTAGAAAATACCCCACCCCCTCAGATTGCAGTGATAGAAGCTCAAGGGCCGGTATTAGAGAACATCAACCTTACAGCCACAGAGGTATGCAAAGCGCTGATGGATTTAGATGTTCATAAAGCTACAGGTCCTGATGACATATCCCCTCATGTGCTTAAAAAATGCACAAACACAATATCAGTGGCACTAAGTATCATATTTAAGGAGTCAATGGAGTCGGGGGAGATTCCAAGATGCTGGAAACAAGCAAATGTGATACCTATCTTCAAAAAGGGAAGGAGGGATACGGCTCTGAACTATAGACCAGTTTCCTTGACCAGCATAGTTTGCAAAGTTATGGAGAAACTACTAAGGAAACATATCTCTCTTCACTTGGAATCCTTCAACTTTTTGTCAGTGAGGCAACATGGATTCAGAGAAGGTAGATCAACAGTAACAAACTTATTAGAATTTTATGATGAGGTAAGCCAAATCTTGCAGGAAAGAGAGGGCTGGGCAGATTGCCTATTCCTAGACTTCCAGAAAGCGTTTGACACTGTTCCACATGGGAGACTTATTAGGAAGCTGCAATCAATGGCTAGAATAGGTGGAAATGTCTTGGAATGGATAAAAACTTACTTAGAAGGAAGGGAACAGAGGGTTAGAGTAAGACACTCAGTGTCTGAATGAAGAAGAGTT
The DNA here is from genome assembly GCA_037179515.1 of Halocaridina rubra. Taxonomy (NCBI): domain Eukaryota; kingdom Metazoa; phylum Arthropoda; class Malacostraca; order Decapoda; family Atyidae; genus Halocaridina; species Halocaridina rubra. Next base: position 65,046 of record JAXCGZ010011626.1, on the reverse strand, counting down.
AGTAGTGGAGTTCCACAGGGTTCAGTTTTAGGGCCACTTTTGTTCC
>JAXCGZ010011626.1:42500-45000 GCA_037179515.1 Halocaridina rubra | reverse complement strand
TTGTGGAAGAACCGAGAGGATGGGTTGTGGCACTCCAGCAGAGCCATCTGAACTGTCGCTAGCTTCCTTGTCATTGCCCAAAGAGCAAATGACAAGGAAATAGCCAAGGTAGATGGATTATTATTATTATTATTATTATTATTATTATTATTATTATTATTATTATTATTATTATTATTATTATTATTATTATTATTATTATTATTAATTTTATTATTATTATGATTATTATTATTGTTATTATTATTATTATTATTGTTATTATTATTATTATTATTATTATTATCATTATTATTTTTATTATTATTATTATTATTATTATTATTATTATTATTATTATTACAATTATTATTATTGTTATTATTATTAATAGTATTATTATTATCATTATTATTATTATTATTATTATTATTATTATTATTATTATTATTATTATTATTATTATTATTATTATTATTATTATTATTATTATTATTTGTATGATTAGTAGTAGTAGTAGTAGTAGTAGTAGTAGTAGTAGTTGTAGTAGTAGTAGTAGTAGTAGTAGTAGTATAGTAATTGGTGTCCAATGCTAATCCTAGTCCAGTAGCACCTACAAAGCAACTTCCACACCCTAAGTTGCTGGAGATAAAAGTCCCTGAATCTAGTGGAGAATTATCACAGTGGAATGCATTCTGGGAATTATATAGTTGTATTATTGATACTAGGCAAGATATAAATGCTGTGATAAATTTTAACATGCTGAGATCATACCAGAAAGGCGTAGCCCATAAGACGATTGAGGGTCTAAGTATAACCAGTATTAATAATAGAGTTGCTCTTAAACTTCTTAAGTCTTAATTTGTTGATGATACTCTTTTGCTTCAACAGCTGCATTTAGATCTTTTTGAACCTTAAACCTCTAGCTCATAGTCTTCCAAATTTACAGTTGAACGTTTTTTGTTGCAGATGGAATGTGTAATTTGGTGTTCCCTGTAATAATCTGATTAAGGACATCATTGCCAAAAACTTTCGCCTCAGACTTTAGGGTTTCTTTTCAATAAGTACAATACCTTTGACTTATCTATTAAACAAATTACAGATAAAAATTGTTCACATAATTAAAGCGATGGAATGTTCGCGAGCACTTTCCTATCAATCTGTTAAACCTGACTATAAAGATGTTGCTAATTCAAGCGTTGAGTCCAAGCTCAAATTTAACTCTAGTCCTAATAAAATTAATACTATTTCCAGGCAAGCTGTGGTGTCACCTAAGAATAAGAAAATTGGATTTAATTATGTAAATGCACAGTTTAAGCCTGGAATTAATCAAAATAAGTCTTGTGAATGTTGTTCAGAGTTATATCAAGCAAAATATTGTTCCAAATTCCCCTCTTTTGAAGCTAGGAGAGAGAGAGAGAGTAAGGGAATTAGGTCCTTGTTTTTAGTATTTGAAGAAAGGCCATAGAGGCTCAGAGTGCAAGATAAAACTTGAATGTAGAAATTGCAAAGGAAAGCACCATACCTTCTTATGCATGAAACTTTGCAATAATACAGCAGTTAATCAGGTTACAGTTTAAACTAGTCTCTTTACAGCACCAAAGAAGAAGGAGAATTCAAAGAGTAGCTCTGAACAGACGACAGCAGCAGACATTTTCCATTTATGTGATGACTTAGGTAAACTTTAAGCAAAAAATGTTGATTGCAGTAATGTTAGTTTTGTACAAACTAATGTATTAAGTAGCGTAGTAAGTTGACAATCCCTTAGTAGGTGATGGTTCAACACAATACATCCCTCCCCATCCGGCCTAAAAGAACTTTCCTACCACTCCCATTAGAGTAGTGGTTTATGCTTCTACCAAATCTGATTTCAAGTCAGTGTCTTAACGTTCGTCTCTTGACTGGACCTATTCTAACAACCAAACTAGGCGATTCACTTGTTGAGTTTCGTACTAACCCTACCGCGACAGTTACAGATATTTGTGTACAAATGTATAACTGAGTGCAATATAAAAGCATGTCAAATTCTTTAAGGAACTTAGTTCTATTATATATTTCCTTTTGTTGGTCCTTCGAACCGGTTTATTGAAGACATTTCCCTTTGTTGGTCCTTTGAACCTATATTATTGCCGATATTTCCTTTTATAGATCCGATCTTCTGACATGTAGATTGAAACTAGTAAAGCGAAGGTGTTTCTTCAGGGTTAAAAGTCTTTGACTTAATACCAATCACATCTAAACGCCAAAGATTCTAAATATTTACTAATTCAGATTAAAAAGCCTCTCTCTCTCTCTCTCCCTCTCTCTCTCTCTCTCGCTCTCTCCCTCTCTCTCTCTCTCTCTCTCTCTCTCTTCTCTCTCTCTCTCTCTCTCTCTCTCTCTCCTCTCTCTCTCTCTCTCTCTCTCTCTCTCTCTCTATATATATATATATATATATATATATATATATATATATATATATATATATATATATATATATATGTATATATATGTACATATATGCATATATATGTATATGAAT
>JAXCGZ010011626.1:32500-37500 GCA_037179515.1 Halocaridina rubra | reverse complement strand
ATGCAAAAATGAAGCCATGAGTGAGGTTGGTGAATCTGTAATATGAACATAATGGCATTCAGATAGAATGCATTCATTCCTAAGTATAGCAGATATAAGCTTTAATGTTGGATTCCTTTTAACCTTCTGTGGTGTGTAATTGATAGTAATTTGACTTAGTGATTATAAGTCCTAGGTTCGAGTCCCGGTTGGGGTTAATAATGATTCATGTTTTCACATATGTAATGTGCTTATTTGGTTATTGTATGACCCGAATGAGATTGGAAATTGAATTAAATGCGAAAATGAAGCCACGAGTGAGGTTGGGGAATCTGTAATATGAACATAGTGGCATTTAGATAGAATGCATCCATTCCTAAGTATGGTAGATATAAGCTATATGGTTGGAATCCTTATAAACTTCTGTGGTGTTTAGCTGGTAGTGCCTTGACTTTGTAATTACAAATCCTAGGTTCGAGTCCCTGTCGGGGTAATTAATGATTCATGTTTTCACTTATGTAATGTGCTTATTTGGTTTTTGTATGTCCGAAAGAGGTTGGAAATTGAATTAAATACAAAAATGAAGACACGAGTGAGTTTGGTGAATCTGTAATATGAACATAGTGGCATTTAGATAGAATGCGTTTTTTCCTAAGTATAGCAGATATAAGATATAAGGGTGGATTCCTTTTAACCTTCTTTAGTGCATAGTTGGTAGCGCCTTGTTTTAGTAATTATAAGACCTAGTTTCGAGCCTAGGTCGGGGTAAATAATGATTCATGTTTTCACGTATGTAATGTGCTTATTTGGATATATATATATATATATATATATATATATATATATATATATATATATATATATATATATATATATATATATATATATATATATATATATATATATATATATATATATATATAATATGCGAAACAACAAATGGGAATAATAAAGGTAAGTGTAAAATAACAATGAACGAGGGAGTAAAAATAAAATGGACTCAGGAGACTTGAGGGAATTAAAGATTAAAGATAGTAAGCAAAGTCTAATAAAAAAATTATTCCTTCAAACAAAGAAAACCGACAAAATCTTTAATAAGCCATTAAGAATAGAATATCTTAATCTTCAATGTGCGATTATAGACAGGTAAGTAAATCATCCCTTTAATATAAAATAGCAAAGGGCTAGTGAGCTTAAAATTCCACAAACCAAGCAGATGAAATAGCTGGAATAATGGAAAAAAATAATAATATAAATGTACATAAATACGCACATAAATATACATACAAATACAAACACATCTACACACATACCATATACATGTACATACACATACATATACATATATATTTAAAATTATATGTGCATGCACACATACACATACATATACATATATATTTAAAATTATATGTGCATGCACACATACACATACATAACCATATACATATAACCAAATAAGCATATTACATATGTGAAAACATGAATCATTTTTACCCCGACGAGGGGTATATATATATATATATATATATATATATATATATATATATATATATATATATATATATATATATATATATATATACATATATATATATATATATATATATATATATATATATATATATATATATATATATATATATATATATATATATATATATATATATATATATACATATATATATATATACATATATATATATATACATATATATATATATATATATATATATATATATATATATATATATATATATATATATATATATATATATATATATATATATATATATATATATATATACATATATATATATATATATATATATATATATATATATATATATATATATATATATATATTATATATATATATATATATATATATATATATATATATATATATATATATATATATATATATATATATATATATATATATATATATATATATATATATATATATATATATATATATATATATATATATATATATATATATATATATATATATATATATATATATATATATATATATATATATATATATATATATATATATATATATATATATATATATATATATATATATATATATATATATATATATATATATATATATATATATATATATATATATATATATATATATATATATATATATATATATATATATATATATATATATATATATATATATATATATATATATATATATATATATATATATATATATATATATAATATATATATATATATATATATATATATATATATATATATATATATATATATATATATATATATATATATATATATATATATATATATATATATATATATATATATATATATATATATATATATATATATATGTATATATATATATATATGTATATATATATATATATGTATATATATATATATATATATATATATATATATATATATATATATATATATATATATATATATATATATATATATATATATATATATATATATATATATATATATATATAATATATATATATATATATATATATATATATATATATATATATATATATATATATATATATATATATATATATATATATATATATATATATATATATATATATATATATATATATATATATATATATATATATATATATATATATATATATATATATATATATATATATATATATATATATATATATATATATATATATATATATATATATATATTCTTCTTCTTCTCAGCTTTAACCCATTTTTAATGTGGTCGCTTATGTGACTGAGTCGTCTCCATCTATTTCTGTTTTGTGCTTCATTTTCATCAATAACCTTCCATTGCAAGTCTTCCCCTATACAATCACGCCATCTTTTTCTTGGTCTTCCTCTTCTCCTTCTACCCCGAACTTTCATCTCCATCGTATGTCTTCCAACATGATGTTCGCCCCGACATAACAGGTGTCCATACCATGTAAGCCTTCCCTCCTGTATTTTCTTTGATAATTCAGCTACCTTTGTCGATCCTCTTATATACTCATTCCTAATTCTATTATTCCTTGTTACTCCAGACATCCACCTCAACATTCTCATCTCTGCTACATTCATCCCCTACTCCTCTGTCTTCCTTATACTTGCTGTTTCTGTTCCATATATCAAAGCTGGTCTAACAACGGTCCTATGAAAATTTCCCTTCAATCTCAGTGGTACCTTCTTGTCACAGAGAACACCAGATGCAGACCTCCACTTATTCCATCCAGCCTGAATACGATGTCTCACTTCTTGATCCATGCTTCTACTGGCCTCTACTGTAGACCCAAAGTACTTGAATTTCTGTGCTCTCTTTATTTCTTCCCCATCCATTCCTATACTATGTCCACCATCCTCAGCAATTTTGGCACACATATATTCGGTCTTTGACCTGCTTATCCTCATTCCCCTCTCCTCAAGTGCTGCTCTCCATCCCTCCAACTTCTCCTCCAAATCCTCCCTCCTCTCTGCACACAATACAATGTCATCTGCATATAATATGCATCATGGCACTGCTTTTCTCACATCTTTGGTCATTACATTCATCACCACATTGAAGATGAATGGACTAAGTGCTGACCCCTGATGTAATCCCACTCCTACCTCAAATCCATCTGTCTCTCCAACACTGCTTCTCACTCTGGTATACACACTCCTATGCATCTCCTGAATAACTCTAATATACTTTTCCGGTACCATTTTCTCCCTCGAACATCTCCATATTTCCTATCTTTGCACTCTGCCATAGGCCTTTCCAAGGTCTATGAAATCCAGGTGCAAGTCTCGTTGTTTTTCTCTGAATTTCTCCATCAGCTGCCTTATACAAAATATTCCATCTGTTGTGCCTCTTCCCCCCATAAATCCCATGGGTTGTTTCCCTATTCTCACTACTTCTCTTATCCTGCCATCTATCATTCTCTCCAGTATCTTCAGCGTATGAGACATCAGTTTAATGCCTCTATAATTGCAGCATTCTTGGACATCACCTTTACATTTAAATATAGGTATTAATATACTTTCCCGCCACTCTTCTGGTAGCTTTATCTGTTCAGAGATTTTTGCCATAAGTTCATACAAGATGTCTACCCCTTCCACTCTTAAAGCTTTCCAAACTTCAACAGGAATCAAGTCAGGTCCTGTTGCCTTTTCATTCTTCATTTTCTTTAAGACACGCATCACCTTTTCCCTAGAGAACCCCATTAATCATTCCCATGTTTACTTGTCCATCCTCTCTAATAAGTCTTTCATTTTCTTCATTTAGGAGTTGCTCAAAATACTCCTTCCATTGTTTCAGATGTCTTCCTCCTTCTTTAGGTCCGTACCATTTCTATCTTTAATTTGTTTAATATGGGTGATGTCCTTCGGTCTTTTATTTCTTACCTTGGACAATTTGAGCATCTTGCTTAAACCTTCCTTACTTTCCAGTTCATCATAAAACTCATCATATGCCCTTGCCTTAGCTTGAGCTACTACCTTATTTAATTCTTTATTTCTCTCCCTTAATATTTCTCTGTCTTCCAGCAACTGTGACTCTTCATATTTCTTCTTTGCCTACTTCATACATTCTATAACCTCCCTTATACCCTCCTCTCACCACCAGCTTTCCTTTTCTTCCCACTCTATTCCAGATATTTCCCCCAATATCTCCCTTCCATGCCTTCTAACCACTGATGCATTTCGCCTCCACCATTCCTCCACATCTTCAATTTCCAGATCAATCTCTCCCAACACTCTTCTCCTAAACTTTCTCTTCTCAGCATTATCCCTCCCTGACAATTTTTACCACCTGATTTTCTTTACCACATTCGTTTTCGTTTTTCTTTCTCCTTTTATCCTCAGGTCCACACAAAGAAGCCTCTGTTGGGGGCTACATGGTCGCCTGGGATAACTTTACAATTCTTCACTTCCACCAGCCTTGATCTATTGTAAAGGAAGTAATCTATTTGAGAGCATCTACAACCACTCCTGTATGTTATTAAGTGCTCCCTCTT
>JAXCGZ010011626.1:17500-27500 GCA_037179515.1 Halocaridina rubra | reverse complement strand
AATGAGATTGGGAATTGAATTTAATGCTAAAATGAAGCCACGAGTGAGGTTGGGGAATCTGTAATATGAACATAGTGGCATGCAGTTAGAATGCGTTCATTCCTAAGTATAGCTGATATAAGCTATAAGGTTGGATTCCTTTTAACCTTCTGTGGTGTAGTGGTAGCGCCTTGACTTAGTAATCATAAGTCCTAGGTTCGAGTCCCGGTCGGGGTAAAATATGATTCATGTTTTCACATATATAATGCGCTTATTGGTTATTTCATGGCCCGAATGAGATTGGGAATTGAATTAAATGCTAAAATGAAGCCACGAGTGAGGTTGGGGAATCTGTAATATGAACATAGTGGCATTCAGTTAGAATGCGTTCATTCCTAAGTATAGCAGATATAAGCTATAAGGTTGGATTCCTCTTAACCTTCTGTGGTGTAGTGGTAGCGCCTTGACTTAGTAATCATAAGTCCTAGGTTCGAGTCTCGGTCGGGGTAAAAAATGATTCATGTTTTCACATATATAATTTGCTTATTGGTTATTTCATGACCCTAATGAGATTGGGAATTGAATTAAATGCTAAAATGAAGCCACGAGTGAGGTTGGGGAATCTGTAATATGAACATAGTGGCATTCAGTTAGAATGCGTTCATTCCTAAGTATAGCAGATATAAGCTATAAGGTTGGATTCCTTTTAACCTTCTGTGGTGTAGTGGTAGCGCCTTGACTTAGTAATCTTAAGTCCTAGGTTCGAGTCTCGGTTGGGGTAAAAAATGATTCATGTTTTCACATATATAGTGTGCTTATTGGTTATTTCATGGCCCGAATGATATTGGGAATTGAAATAAATGCTAAAATGAAGCCACGAGTGAGGTTGGGGAATCTGTTATATGAACATAGTGGCATTCAGTTAGAATGCGTTTATTCCTAATTATAGCAGATATAAGCTATAAGGTTGGATTCCTTTTAACTTTCTGTGGTGTAGTGGTAGCGCCTTGACTAAGTAATCATAAGTCCTAGGTTCGAGTCCCGGTCGTGGTAAAAAATGATTCATGTTTTCACATATATAATGTGCTTATTGGTTATTTCATGGCCCGAATGAGATTGGGAATTGAATTAAATGCTAAAATGAAGCCACGAGTGAGGTTGGGGAATCTGTAATATGAACAGATTGGGAATTGAATTATATATATATATATATATATATATATATATATATATATATATATATATATATATATATATATATATATATATATATATATATATATATATATATATATATATATATATATATATATATATATATATATATATATATATATATATATATATATATATATATATACATATATATATATATATATATATATAAATATATATATATATATATATAAATATCTTCATTCGTTTAGATAAATCAGATTCCTCTGAAGATAAATAATGCACTTGAAAATACAATATACTAAGGTTTTCAAAAATTTCTTTAAATTTCCCTTCGTAGCCATATCCATAAACATTTACAAATTCATATGTGTTAAGTGAATTAGCATCATATATATATATATATATATATATATATATATATATATATATATATATATATATATATATATATATATATATATATATATATATATGAGTGTGTGTGTGTGTTTGTGTGTGTGCATATGTTGTGGGTATGTTAGTGTTAACCAAGATATCTGCCTGTCTATTTATATGTATTTAATGAATCAATTAGAGTAGCATTAAAGGACACTGCAATATGGATAACATTGATATAATCTAAACATTAAATTTTCCTCCTTTTCTCATGATTAACTTCACTCTTCCCCCTATAATCAGATTGCTATTAGAATGGTTTTCTTCCCTTTCTCTGAATAATCAAGTGTATCTTACTTTGTTAAATGTCTTTCTAAAAACATAGATATATGATATACTTTTGCATGTCTTTAACGATATTAATTCAGTAACAGGTACATACCTCGCGTTAATGAAAGTCTCCAGCCAAAATTACTTTATCTTATTGGGAATCGAAAATGTGATTATAATCGAGTCCATCCTCATACGAGTAGGTTTAAGACTTTGAATCCCTTTCCTTAACTAAAATTTATATTAATGAATGAACAAGATTTTTCCAGAACGTTCTATTTGACCAGATGAAGTGCAGTAGTCATATTGACATAATTTATACTCTAGCAGTACTTTGATTTGCAATTGCTTTTGTAATTACATTATTTTCACCGAGTAGACTATTTATTCTGTGTTATTATATTTAAAATATTAATGTCTTTACTTACAGTTATTTACTCTACTTATGGCTCTTATTATAAAGAAGATGAAGAGTATGGAAGAAATTTTCTATGAAAGGGCAGCCAACTACTAGCATTCAGCAGCCCACTGTGACAGTGAATTGAGAGACTAATTTTAATATGCATTCTTTAGTGTCCAATTTCTGCAAAATAATTAGAAGAAAGGATATAAGAATATACGCATCAATCGGTATCCTGCGTATATTATTGACGTTTTTCCATCTATTTATATTTTCTAGGATGCACTCGCATATGTACCCCAATAAATTCTTATTTTGTGAAAATATGTAAAATTAATTCAACATTCACTGTATGATGTGATACTTATTGCTCTTCGGCCTAAATGAAGTCACTGATGCAATAAATATAAATTATTTCCCCTGCAGATTTTTCATTTATCACCAATTTGATAATATTCATTTTTATTTATTTATTTACTTATTCATATATATATATATATATATATATATATATATATATTATATATATATATATATATATATATATATATATATAATTTTTTTTTCAGAGTGATATTCTAATATACATTTTGTCATCGAAAAATTATTCCATTTGACTGTTGATATTAACTATAGATACGAATATCAACACTCCACTTATTACATTTTGGACTGCCAAGTAAGTCATCAGTGAAATAACAAATAGTTTTATTGTTGTTTCTTCTTTTAGTATACTATAATTACAAGCCATCAGTGACCCCTCTCATAAGCGCGACCATATACAGTCTCAATTATTAGTAACAGTCGCTTGAAACAGATTGAATATTTTAATAAGAATTCTCTTAAATCTGTTGCATAGTCTCCACTTCATTCAACATAGATATGTATAATATTTAAGTAGAACCTCCGTAAAATGAATGGAAAAGTGTGCTTATTTTATACTCAATGCAGTAATGGAAAACATTTATTTATCTATCCCTCTTCTTTTATATGAGTTTGTTAATCAAATTACGTTTACGTTTATGGAACTTTCTACTGCGCAAGCAGAAGAAACGTTCTCTGACGCTGAGTAAAATGACTAATTTTTGGAGAAAAAAAAAACTCTTACAAGATATACGAAGAAACAAGGAAAAAAAAAGATTATAATAAACACTAAAGAAATGCTTGAAAAGAATTGTGAAAGAAATTTTTGAAAAGGGTGGTAGGAGATTTGAAAACAGGGGTGGAGAAGGAGAAGTTGGCTAAGTCAGGCCATCACAGCCCTCCCAAAGTAAGCACACATTGGATATGTAAGGCTGAAGTAATGGCTGATGACACGGCACTTGAGTGTTGTAGTTCTTTTCTTTTTTCTTGTTATGAATGTGAAACCAAGAGGGCCTCCCCCTAAAAAAAAAGAAAAGAGCTGCCCTCATCAAAAAAATCTGCCCTCATCGGGCCTGGGCACAAATAAAACATTAGTAAAGAGAAACAAATATGGGAAGGGTATGGAATAGTCAGATTTGAGGGAATAATAAGAGATGTGTAACGAATGTCAAAGCATATTCGGTGTTGTTGTAGGAATAGATAAAGAACCGTAAATGATTTAAGACTTAAAATTGAAGTGTCCTGGACAGTCCTATTAAAGTCCAAAAGACCCTTCAGCTGTAGATTCACAATGGGCGGCTGTGCCATGGGCCTTACATGGATTACTCCCTAGATAAAAAAAAAAAAAAAAAAAAAAAAAAAAAAAAAAAAAAAATATATATATATATATATATATATATATATATATATATATATATATATATATATATATATATATATATATATATATATATATATATATATATATATATATATATATATATATACATATATATATGTATGTATATATATATATATATATATATATATATATATATATATATATATATATATATATATATATATATATATATATATATATATATATATATATATATATATATATATATATATATATATATATATATATATATATATATATATATATATATATATATATATATATATATATAAATTATCGATTCGTATGAGCAGGGGGTGCAGAGGTGAAGATGCTGTAGTTTATCCTAGGTGTGACAAAAGAGGAAAAAATAAAGAAAAAGTACATTGGAGGGACAACACTGACAGATGGTTTGAGGCCAGGTCGAGAGACACAAGAATGAGATGGCTTGGGTATATGTTGTGGTGCTTGGATCTATTCAAAATGTGGTAAGATTAGCAACAACCTTCATAATATATTTGGAGATACCTATGATCATTATGAACTTGAAATAAAATGCAAATTTTCTTTAGCTTTAAAGAAGAATTACTCTACGTTGATCAAAGAAATTGATGAAATGAAAAAAAGAACTAAGAGATTTAAATGATAATCTAAAAATGTAGTAAGATAAATGAAGACAACGATATTCTGAAAACGACTTTGGTGACTAAGATCGATGATCTCCAGAACGAGAGTCAGAGAAGTCATGACAGTCTCTATGCAAATAAAGCAGGACCGAAAACATATCCAAATGCATCGAAGAATATATTGATTATTAGGCCAATAAATGAAAATTGTTGAAGACCATAAGAAGCAAATAAGAAATGCCTTGTCAGCTAAAATTGTTGACAGACTTAAGACAACAAATAGCGGCTCACTTGTTATAAATTTTCCAACTAAGGAAAACTTGGAGAAAGCAAAGAAGGCTGTAGCTGATGAGGACAGCTTAAATACTATAACTAAAGTAGGAAATACTTTTGCCCCTTAAATCAAGATCATATATGTAAACAAACCAATTTCGAATAGAGATGCTATGTGGAGGAAGAAGATAGAGTTGAAACTATTGTAAGGATAAATGACTATCTCCAGAGTGTATTCAACGATAATTATGAATTGGGGGGGGGGGTCGTCAGAATGAGGTCTGCAATGAATGGATTGAAACATGTGACCCTTAGATGTTCACCTCAGATTAGAAAAAAAAATATATGAAAATTGTGACAACTTCTACATGGAATCATGCAGACACAAAGTGTACAACAGTTGTAATGTTATTGTGTGTCATTATTGTAGTAAGTAGGGACATAGAGAAGAAAAATGCAAAGAAAAAGCAAAGGGAAAAGATCCTACTTGTAGAAAGTGCTCTAATGGGCCTCTAACAAATACATGGAATGTAGGCGAAAAGAAGTGCGAAAACTGTGTGCGCCGAAGAAATACTGTAGATATTTAGTATGCAATATTTGATAGCTCCTGCCCAATGTATGAAATTGAACTGGGAAAAATTATCAATAGTAAAAAGAATGGCATCTAGTACTCTATTACATTGTGAGTTGATAAACATACAATCTGCGTCGAATTAAACCATTATATTAGAGCATTGACAAATTAACTTTCGTTAGATATAATAATATTAACTGAAACTTGGTTAAGAAAAGATAATGTTTCGAAAATAAACGAACTTACTCCAAATATACACACGTTCTATCATGTGGATAGATAAAACAGCGCTATTGGTGGTGTAGCCATAGGCCTATCAAAGAGATTTATCAAAATCAAACAGTGCCGCAGTCACAGATGTGGTGTTTTTGCTCATTTATTATTCGATATTAATTAGGAAAATAAATTATATAAATTTGTTGTGATTTACAAACCCTCGGATAAAGGATACTTTGCTAGTTTTGCTGATGATTTCAGTTCACTAATGAACATAGCATTTAATGATAACGGAAGGTATATGTGTCTGGGAACTTTGATATATGGATGGATTGCTCATAAAATTAGCATACAAAACAGTCTTTGATATTATAGACAGTAATAATCATAAAAATGTGATTGATAAAAATACGTCGCAATCGAACCTCATACTTGATTCGGTTGTAGTTAAAACAGTGATTATGAAATAGTGAATATTGAAGTGGAATCTGATTTGTGTTTGCCATAAGATCATAAACTTATCATGTCTAAACTAAGAATAGGGTGTAAAAACTGTGTTAACATAATTTTTTTAGGAACAAAACCTTGTTTGAGCAATGCTGGTTAGTTGGAGATGCAACGACCCTATTAAACTGTAGAAGACTCCAGATGTGCTCGCGTCAAAGAGATATTCAAAAAGGTTTTATCAGATGTGAGGATTGAGTGCGTGCCCTATAGTATAGAGAGAGTCGTAACTGAAAAAGAGAGATGTCCCTGGTAAAACTGATATTGCAAAGGCAAGGTAGGAGAAAGAGAAAATCTGCTGAAAAAAGTGGTAGAGAAGAAAGACGTCTTACTTTGGGGAGCAATATGTCAGGAAAATAAATAAAGTGAACAGATTAATCAGCTATGAAAAATAAAATAAATTTTACATAAGAAAAATAGAATAAGAAGAAGGACCAAGCTTCTCAAAATATGCACTTCTTGGCAAGCAAATAAAAAAAACTACTTCCCTGATGGAGACAGTGATATTGTTTAGCCAGAACAGTTTTCAAAATACTTTGAGGAGAAAATATCATATATTTATAGTAATATAACTGAAGTGTGACGTCGACAAGGAACTATTCATCCTGACTTGCCATTTAGTAAAGTAAGTGAATTTAAGCAAGTTAGTTTGGAAGAAATGAAAAGGGTCTTATCAAAGGCAAAACTAACATGCTCTGAAAATGTTCCATTTCCTATAATGATCTGACGACAGCAAATAAATCTTAGCCTGTACAGCGGGATTTTTCCCCAGAGTGAGAAAAATGTCTGTGTAAAGCCAACTTAGAAGGGTGGTCTTGACCATCAACACTTAGAGTCATATAGACCAATATCAAATTTGTCATTTTTATATGAGGTTATTGAAATTACTGTTCATAAACAGTTAATAAATTACTTAGAGAAAATAGAGGTGATTTCTGATAAGCAATCTGCTATGGGAAACATCATTCAACTGACACTGCTTTATGTTCCATAATAAGGGAAATAATTAATTGTTTGGATAATGGCAAGTGTGTTTTTTGTATCCTTTTACACATTGGCACTGCTTATGATACTGTAGAGCATGAACAATTAATAAATGACTGAGTAAGCATTGGCATAGATGACACAGTACTGAAATGGTTTAAAAATATCTGGTAGGTTGAACTTACTACATATCGATAAATGTCACCAAATCATTCAGTAGAAGACACACTAGGTGTGCCACAGAAAAGTCGTGTGTCTTACTTTGTTTACTGTATATGTAATTAAGCTGTCATGGACCTTACGAGAATACTATGCTGACTTTGAGTTGTTTGCTAATGACAGAGTTATACTTAGTTCTAAATAATATTGAACAAACAGTGAGGACTATAAACATTATTTTTAGAAATGTGAACAAATAGATGGACATGAAAAAAAAATAAGCTAAATTAAAGGAAAACGAAATGTATGTAGATAGGCACTCGATACATTATAAACAACTACAGTAATTTTAAATCCATTCAACTAAATGGTGTGGATTTCACCCTATCAGAATCAGTAAAAGATCAAGGATTGGTTATTGACCCAAATATAACGCTAAGTGAGCAGATCCAAAAAAAGTTGTGAAAAGTGCCAACTATAGCCTGAGGAGTATAGCTTTCATCAAGAAATATGTTAATAAAAGTGTATTGAAAAAGTTAGTCAGTAATTACGTAATTAGTAGGCCTGTTTACTGTAATACATTATATTACAATATTTCTGCATATCATTTAAAGAAAATACAACTAGTGTTCAATAGTTGTTCAACAGTTGTCTCGTCACAGAGAGATCGAATTACACCAGTTCTTATTAATCTATCAATTAAAGAGAGAAAAGTTTTCAGGATACTTGACCTTATATATGTGGCCCTAAATACTGAAAACTGGAGTATACCTAAGAATTAAATTACAATTCTTCGATCCTGTGACTGGTGTGTTTGTTCAACATTCGTATGTAGAACACAGTCTTAATGAACCGAGGGCCAATAAAGAAACTGGTATTAAAGACTTCACTCACGGTGTACCCCACAGGTACTTAATAAGGTGCCTGAAATATAAAAGAATGTGAATAAGTAAGTAATGAAAATATTCACCTTTCAAATTATTATACTCTTTGCATACCTCAAAACCGATAATATTACAGTTTTCCATAATCACTGAAACAGAATAACTATTCCTTCAGTATGATAATTGGCTTCTTTAAACCTAAACTATTATTACTTATTTACTGAAATGATAAATAAATATTTTTCCAAGATGATAATTAGTCTCTGTTTACCAAAGCTATTAAAGCTCCTTTAACAATATTAAATTAATTGCAAATATATTGTTCAACAAACGAAAAAATATTAGGACATTTGAGTTATCATTAGTGCTATAAAAGGTGTATTTAAAACTTTGGCCTCCGTAGTGGATTCTTATAGATATGCAATACATTTTGCAAGACCAGATGCAGATGCTTTATTTGCGAGGGTTTTTGCTTAGAGAAAAGATTAAAGAACCGAGACTATATCCAGATGTTGGCTTTTATTTTTTTACTAACAAAATGTAAAGGCATTCCTAGTGAATAGATAATTCTCTGAGTACGTTCCAAGCATGTTTTCAATATTGTCTGTTTGAGTGAATATGATTTTAACCAGATACCTGAGTACGGCAAAATAATACATATTCTCCCATTATGAAAATGAGCATTGAAAAATTTCTATATTAATGAAGAAGATATCGAGGAATAATAATAAGAAGGCATAATGCAAATTCTAGCAAATTCAGAAAGAGTTCCAATAACCTCTCTTTCTGGGGGTATCAAAAGCCTTATGCACGAATACTTGGGGTAACTTAGTCACTAGAGACAATATTTGAAAGGAAGGATTTACAGATTGTACATCTATAAGGTCACGTACATAGCTTCAACAAGAATAGGCAAAACACATTCATGAAGAACAGGAAAGTGTAGTAGCGTCCCTAATTTGATAGTCTCAGTCTTCTAAGCAGTTTCAAAGTATAATACAATTAGAATTAAAGAATCACTTAAAAAACGGCATCTGCTTGAGCACGGACTCCGAATAGGGAAAAAAGTTCTTTTAGCTTAGTCTGATATATGAAAAGAGTAATTAGTCTATCCTAGCCTCAAGTTAAGTAGTCACTTTCTCTACGTATGGACTCAAAGAATAGAAAATAGCCAAATGGAAAACGTATTTAATACATAAAATGTCGGGTAGCTCATCCTTCATACGTATTAGATATTCATATTCACTTTGTTTTAACATATAGGGAAAACTTTCCTATTCTCTAGAAGTACTTGAGCCTTCAGGAACAGACATAAAAAATAGGTTTCACCATTCTTTAACCCTAAAAAAATTCAGAGGACGTAGATGTATAATATACTCTCGGGCCATCATAACCAACCTTCCAGTTAGTGGTACATGAATTATTTCAACATATAAAAATTCCAGTTTAGTCTGAGATTTTAAAAGAGGAAAAAAAATTATTATTCCTTTGCATAATAAAATCTTCTGGGGTCAGCATATAAGATTTATCAATGCTTATATTCTCTGCTTTCCTAATAGGTTTCTAATTAGCTCACTAAACATTAAATTCTCGTTTTTTTTTTTTTTGCAAATATGATACAAGTTTCATGAAGCCGAATTTGTAACCATTTTTGCTTATGACGATGAGATAAAGTAATCATAGCAAAGTCTCTCTCTCTCTCTCTCTCTCTCTCTCTCTCTCTCTCTCTCCTCGTCTCTTCTCTCTCTCTCTCTCCTCTCTCTCTCTCTCTCT
>JAXCGZ010011626.1:0-12500 GCA_037179515.1 Halocaridina rubra | reverse complement strand
CTTTTTGAGATGGAAGAAAGCAAAGTCAAAAAATAGAGTGCGATGAATTTCGTTTTTGAAGAGGCACCGAAACGAGGAGAAACTCTCTGAAAGGATTAAAGTAGACACAGTGTCCCTTTTTCCAAAGAATTCTGCAACCAGAAAATATTTTCATATACTAAAAAACGTGTAAGGGAATTTCTATTTCAATCACACAATTACTAATAAATATATATATATATATATATATATATATATATATATATATATATATATATATATATATATATATATATATATATATATATATATATATATATATATATATAGTTCCTGGGTTCAGAGTTTAGTTCCTGGGTTCATCCAGTGAGGACGTGCTTCCAGTAGCTCTAGTCTTGACCATACATAGTACAATGGAGAGTGGTGGTGTTCTTTGTGCTGGTGGTGTTAGTGGTAGTGGTGTTGGTGGTGGTGTCGTTGTTGGTGCTGTTTGTGGCTGTGCTGGGGATTTGTCCTCGTCTGACACAAGCAAACTCATTTTTATTTTAAGAAATGAGTTGGCCGCAGTCAGGCAGGAGGTCAGATCCTTAGCTGAGGAGAACAGGGATCTGAGAGGTAAATTAGAGGTGTTAACCAGGAAGGGACAATTGAATAATGAAGACGACTGGAAAGTTGTGAATAAGGGTTCAATGAAGATGGTTCTTAAGAAAAATGATACTTTTAGACTACAGGTTGCTAATTCATTTAGTTCACTTAGAGATGAATGTGACAGTGGCGGCAGTAATTCTTCAGGACCCATAGAGTCAGATAGGTGTACTAGGGATCGTAAAAATGGAAGTGGGAAAAGCTCTCAGGTCAAGAGCCTAGGTAAGTCTCCCAAGGTCGGAGTAACCCATCCTCTGGATAAGTCTCGTTCTTTGGTAATTGTAGGGGATTCACTATGCAGATATGTAGACAGGAAACTCAGGCATAGAGTTAGAGGAAAATATTTTTTCCCTGGAGCAGGTATGAAGAAGGTGGGTGAGTCAATAAATAGCTGGATTGAGAAAAAAGATGTTGTTTGTTTGATAGCTGGGGGAAATGACGTGCAGGATGGTAGAGGTGAAGAGCTGATTAGGTTGTATAGACAAACCCTGGATAAGATCAGGAAAAGGGGTGCAGTTCCTGTAATGTGTGGTATTCTCCCTAGGCTTTGCCAAAGTTCAGAGTGGTGGTCTCGAGGTATAGGAGTAAATGCTAGGATGAAAGTCTTCTGTCGGGAGAATGATATAGGTTTTATAGACGGATGGGATCACTTCACTAGTCGTAAGCATATGTATGCGAGGGATGGAGTGCATCTTTCTAATTCAGGTGTCTCGGTATTGGCTGGTATGATAGACAGAGAGGTAGGGGGGTTTTGTTAGACACAAATAATGAAATGAATAATACTTGTGCAGAGAAATTAGTCAGTAAGGGTTCAGTAAATAGTGGGTCAAATAACTGGGAGTCTAAGGATAAGAACCATTTGTTACATAGAACAAATATTAACAAAAAGAATAGCCACAAGAAGGGTAAAGCTAGAGAAAGTTTAAAAGTATATTATACAAATAGCCGTAGTTTAGGTAACAAGATAGAAGAACTGAGAGCAATAGTATGTAGTGAGAGACCAGATATAATATGCATTAGTGAAAGTTGGATTAATTTAGAAAGCAATCACCTTAAAGCTGAGTACATAATTACAGGATATAAACTTTATAATGCTGATCGTAGTGCAGATAAAAGAGGGGGAGGGGTAATTATGTATATTAAAGATAGCCTCAGAAGCTGCATTAAGTCTGGAATTAAGACAAATCTAAATTCAGAAACCTTATGGGTTGAAATTAAAAATAATATAGAAAGTCTAGTTGTAGGAGTAGTCTACAGACCACCTGATCTAGACAATATAAAGTCGCAAGTTATATACGATGAAATTTCTAAAGTGACCAGGTCAAATAGAGTTTGCATTGTAGGCGATTTTAATTTTAGACATATTAACTGGGAAACCATAACAGGTGATAGTAGCTCTAAGGAGTTTTTGGAAGTAGTAGAAGACAATTTCCTTTCTCAGCATGTACTTGAAGCAACACGGGGGGTGAATACACTAGATTTAGTTCTTAGTAATAGAGAGAATATGGTTACAAATTTAGAAGTTGGTGAAAAATTGGGCAACAGTGACCATGATTCTATTAGATTTAACATAATTTTCAAGGAAACTATAAAGGAAAATAAGAATATTGTTCCAAACTTTAGAGCAGGAGATTTTGAGGGCTTAAAAACTAAATTATCTAATGAGGTATGGGAAGGGATTTCTGGGGTACAGATGTGGGTAGTTAATCCAGCAGGTCAGGTCGCAGGTAGCGGATTACCCCGAAATTTGAGTACCACATGCCAAGGATTATCACAAGATAAGATCAATACATTAAATTCTCTCACAGGAAAGAACAGCAGTCCGTCAGTTAATATAAATTTGGATGAGGAATATAACAATTTTGTCATGACTCTTAAGAATAGTCAGAGAGACTATATTCCCATGAAACATTGCAGATCAAGAAAAAATGACCCTAAATGGATGAACAATAGAATAAAGAATCTTATAGGTATTAAAAGAGGAATATACAGGAAACTAAAAAGAGGTGAAGAGCAGGTGAGGCAGCAATATATACAGTTAAACAGGGAAGTTAAAAAGATAGTTAGAGAGTCGAAAAGAAAATACGAAGTTAGAATAGCAGGAGAAGCTAAAGTAAATCCTAAAGGGTTTTATCAACATTATCAAACAAAATTTAAGGAACAAGTCGGACCAATTGAAGTAGCCAATGGCCATATCACAGATGACGATAAAGTGATGTGTACATGTTTAAATGATTATTTCTTATCTGTATTTACAAATGAAAACTTGGAAAATATTCCGGAAGTAGAATCCATTTACAGAGACAGTCCCGATAATATACTTAGTTCAATAAATATTATGAGAGAGGAGGTAATAAAAGAAATAGATAAATTAAAGGCTCATAAATCTCCAGGACCTGATGGAATATATGCTAGAATATTAAAGGAATGCAAGGAAGAGCTTAGTTGTCCTCTAACTGCATTATTTAATAATTCAATAAAATTAGGATCGGTACCCATGGAGTGGAAATTGGCAGATGTGGTACCAATATTTAAAAAAGGAGAACGTGTTAAAAAGAATAATTATAGGCCGGTAAGGTTAACGTCAACAGTGGGTAAGATTCTAGAATCCATAATTGCAAATAAAATAAGGGCACATCTAGAATTACACAGACTGATAAAACTTTCACAACACGGGTTTCTGAAGGGCTTTTCGTGCCTTACAAACTTACTGTCTTTTTATTCAGAAGTTTACGAGGCAGTAGATTGCGGCAAAGAATATGATACAATATATCTAGATTTTAGCAAAGCTTTTGATAGAGTTCCTCACAAAAGATTAGTTAAAAAGCTGGAAGCTCATGGTATAGGAGGAGCTGTTCTCAGATGGATCAAACAATGGTTAAAAGACAGAAAATGATCTGGATTCGGATATCAGTAGTAACCTAAGTAAATTCGCAGATGACACTAAAATAGTGAGAATTGTAAATGGAAAAGTAGTCATTCATGCTTTACAGGAAGATCTATATTAATTATCTGAATGGTCATACAAATGGCAAATGGAATTTAATGTTGAAAAATGTATAGTAGTTGAAATGGGTACTATAAAAGACTATACGAGTTATAAGCTAAATAACCATGAAAGCATGAGTTCTCAGTGTGAAAGGGATTTGGGAGTTCTTGTGAGTAGTAATCTTAAGCCAAGAGATCAATGCACAGCAGTCAGAAATAAAGCAAACAGAATTTTTATATTTTTCTCAAGAAGTGTTGTCAATAGGACGGAAAAAGTTGTTTTGCAGCTCTATTTTGCATTAGTTAGGCCCCATCTAGATTATGCTGTGCAATTCTGGTCACCCTATTATAGGATGGAAATTGAATCCTTGGAGAGAGTGCAACGAAGAATGACCAAGATGATACACAATATCAGAAATCTACCATATGAGGACAGATTAAAACAAATAAATATACATTCTCCCGAGAGGCAAAGAGCTAGGGGGGATATGATTGAGGTGTATAAATGGTTTAAAGGGATTACCAAGGGAGATAATAATAAAGTTTTAAAAATTCATGATCAAACCAGAACTCGTAATAATGGATTTAAGCTTGATAATTATAGGTTCAGAAGGAAATTGTCAAAAATTAGTTTGGTAATAGAGTAGATGATGCATAGAACAGGCTTCCTAGCAGGATAATAAATGTCAATACCTTAGACACATTCAAATATAGATTAGATAGACATATGAAAGAGGTAGGGTGGGTATGAATAGGTTAGCGATTATTAGAATAATCATAAATATAAAAATTGAATAAATAAGCAGAGTAGAATAGAATAGGTTAGACATGCTGAAAATATCATTCAAAAATGGAGCTGCCACGTGTGTGCCAGTAGGTATGTTGCAGTGTCCCCAATTCTTATGTTCTTATATATATATATATATATATATATATATATATATATATATATATATATATATATATATATATATATATATATATATATATATATTATATATATATATATATATATATATATATATATATATATATATATATATATATATATATATATATATATATATATATATATATATATATATATATATATGTATATATATAATATATATATATATATATATATATATATATATATATATATATATATATATATATATATATATATATATATATATATATTATATATATATATATACATATAGATATATATATATATATATATATATATATATATATATATATATATATATATATATATATATATATATATATATATATATATATATATATTAATATCAAATAAGCACGTTACATATGTGAAAACATGAATCATTTTTTATCCCGACCGGGACTCGAACCTAGGACTTATGATTACTAAGTCAAGGCGCTAACACTACACCACAGAAGGTTGGATTCCTTTTAACCTTCTCTGGTGTAGTGGTAGCGCCTTGACTTAGTAATCATAAGACCTAGTTTTGAGTCCCGGTCTGGGTAAAAAATGATTCATATATATATATATATATATATATATATATATATATATATATATATATATATATATATATATATATATATATATATATATATATATATATATATATATATATACATATATATATATATATATATATATATATATATATATATATATATATATATATATATATATATATATATATATATATATATATATATATATATATATATATATATATATATATATATATATATATATATATATATATATATATATATATATATATATATATATATATATATATATATATATATATATATATATATATATATATATATATATATATATATATATATACTATATATATATATATATATATATATATATATATATATATATATATATATATAAGAACATAAGAACATAAGAATAGAGGACACTGCAACATGCCTACTGGCACACACGAGGCAGCTCCATTTTTGAATTGTATTTTCAGCATGTCTAACCTATTCTATTCTACTCTACTTTTTTATTCTATTTTTCTTTTTATGATTTTTCTAATAAGCACTAACCTATTCATACCCACCCTACCTCTGTCATATGTCTATCTAATCTACATTTGAAGGTGTCTAAGGTATTGGCATTTACTATCATACTAGGAAGCTTGTTCCATGCATCAGCTACTCTATTACCAAACCAATTTTTACCAATTTCCCTTCTGAACCTAAATTTATCAAGCTTAAATCCATTATTACGAGTTCTGGTTTGATCATGAATTTTTAAAACTTTATTAATATCTCCCTTGTTAATCCCTTTAAACCATTTATACACTTCAATCATATCCCCCCTAACTCTTCGCCTCTCTAGAGAATGTAGATTAAGTTTTTTTAATCTGTCCTCATATGGTAGATTTCTGATATTGTGTATCATCTTGGTCATTCTTCGCTGCACTCTCTCCAAGGATTCAATTTCCATTCTATAGTAGGGTGACCAGAATTGCACAGCATAATCTAAATGGGGCCTAACTAATGCAAGATAGAGCTGCAAAATAACTTTTTCCGTCCTATTGCTAACGCTTCTTGAGATAAATAATAAAATTCTGTGCTTTATTTCTGACTGCTGTGCATTGCTCTCTTGGCTTAAGACTACTACTCACAAGAACTCCCAAATCCCTTTCACACTGAGAACTCATGATTTCATGGTTATTTAGCTTATAACTAGTATTGTCTTTTATAGTACCCATTTTAACTACTTTACATTTTTCAACATTAACTTCCATTTGCCATTTGTCCGACCATTCAGATAATCTATTTAGATCTTCCTGTAAAGCATGAATGTCTTCTTTTCCATTTATAGTTCTACCTATTTTAGTGTCGTCTGCGAATTTACTTAGGTTACTACTGATATCCGAATCCAGATCATTTAGATATACGATGAATAATAGGGGACCCAGTACCGAGCCTTGTGGTACCCCGCTGGCAACCGAGCCCCACTCTGATTTCTCTCCATTTATGCAAACCCTCTGTTTTCTGTCTTTTAACCATTGTTTGATCCATCTGACCACGGCTCCTCCTATACCATGAGCTTCCAGCTTTTTAACAAATCTTTTGTGAGGAACTCTATCAAAAGCTTTGCTAAAATCTAGATATATTGTATCATATTCTTTGCCACAATCTACATATATATATATATATATATATATATATATATATATATATATATATATATATATATATATATATATATATATATATATATATATATATATATATATATATATATATATATATACACACATATATATATATATATATATATATATTATATATATATATATATATATATATATATATATATATATATATATATATATATATATATATATATATATATATATATATATATATATATATATATATATATATATATATATATATATATATATATACATATATATATATATATATATATATATATATATATATATATATATATATATATATATATATATATATATATATATATATATATATATATATATATATATATATATATATATATATATATATATATATATATATATATATATATATATATATATATATATATATATATATATATAAGCATTATTTAATAATTCAATAAAATTAGGATCGGTACCCATGGAGTGGAAATTGGCAGATGTGGTACCAATATTTAAAAAAGGAGAACGTGTTAAAAAGAATAATTATAGGCCGGTAAGTTTAACGTCAACTGTGGGTAAGATTCTAGAATCCATAATTGCAAATAAAATAAGGGCACATCTAGAATTACACAGACTGATAAAACTTTCACAACACGGGTTTCTTAAGGGTTTTTCGTGCCTTACAAACTTAATGTCTTTTTATTCAGAAGTTTACGAGGCAGTAGATTGTGGTAAAGAATATGATACAATATATCTAGATTTTAGCAAAGCTTTTGATAGAGTTCCTCACAAAAGATTAGTTAAAAAGCTGGAAGCTCATGGTATAGGAGGAGCTGTGCTCAGATGGATCAAACAATGGTTAAAAGACAGAAAACAGAGGGTTTGCATAAACGGAGAGAAATCAGTGTGGGGCTCGGTTACTAGCGGGGTACCACAAGGCTCGGTACTGAGTCCCCTATTATTCATAGTATATCTAAATGATCTGGATTTGGATATCAGTAGTAACCTAAGTAAATTCGCAGACGACACTAAAATAGGTAGAACTATAAAGGGAAAAGAAGACATTCATGCTTTACAGGAAGATCTAAATAGATTATCTGAATGGTCGAACAAATGGCAAATGGAAGTTAATGTTGAAAAATGTAAAGTAGTTAAAATGGGCACTATAAAAGACAATACTAGTTATAAGCTAAATAACCATGAAATCACGATGAATAATAGGGGACCCAGTACCGAGCCTTGTGGTACCCCGCTAGTAACCAAGCCCCACTCTGATTTCTCTCCATTTATGCAAACCCTCTGTTTTCTGTCTTTTAACCATTGTTTGATCCATCTGAGAACAGCTCCTCCTATACCATGGGCTTCCAGCTTTTTAACTAATCTTTTTTGAGGAACTCTATCAAAAGCTTTGCTAAAATCTAGATATATTGTATCATATTCTTTGCCACAATCTACTGCCTCGTAAACTTCTGAATAAAAAGACATTAAGTTTGTAAGGCACGAAAATCCCTTAAGAAACACGTGTTGTGAAAGTTTTATCAGTTTGTGTAAATCTAGATGTGCCCTTATTTTATTTGCAATTATGGATTCTAGAAACTTACCCAATGTTGACGTTAAACTTACCGGCCTTTAATTATTCTTTTTAACTCGTTCTCCTTTTTTAAATATTGGTACCACATCTGCCAATTTCCACTCCATGGGTACCGATCCTAATTTTATTGAAATATTAAATAATACAGTTAGTGGAGAACTAAGCTCTTCCTTGCATTCCTTTAATATTCTAGCATATATTCCATCAGGTCCCGGATATTTATGAGCCTTTAATTTATCTATTTCTTTTATTACCTCCTCTCTCGTAATATTTATTGAACTAAGTATTTTATCGGGACTGTCTCTGTAAATGGATTCTACTTCCGGAATATTTTCCAAGTTTTCATTGGTAAATACAGATAAGAAATAATCATTTAAACATGTACACATCACTTTATCGTCATTTGTGATATGGCCATTGGCTACTTCAATTGGTCCGACTTTTTCCTTAAATTTTGTTTGATAATGTTGATAAAACCCTTTAGGATTTTCTTTAGCTTCTCCTGCTATTCTAACTTCGTATTTTCTTTTCGACTCTCTAACTATCTTTTTAACTTCCCTGTTTAACTGCATATATTGCTGCCTCACATGCTCTTCACCTCTTTTTAGTTTCCTGTATATTCCTCTTTTAATACCTATAAGATTCTTTATTCTATTGTTCATCCATTTAGGATCATTTTTTCTTGATCTGCAATGTTTCATGGGAATATAGTCTCTCTTGTTATTCTTAAGAGTCATGACAAAATTGTTATATTCCTCATCCAAATTCATATTAACTGACGGACTGCTGTTCTTTCCTGTGAGAGAATTTGATGTATTGATCTTATCTTGTGATAATCCTTGGCATGTGTTACTCAAATTTCGGGGTAATCCGCTACCTGCGACCTGACCTGCTGGATTAACTACCCACATCTGTACCCCAGAAATCCCTTCCCATACCTCATTAGATAATTTAGTTTTTAAGCCCTCAAAATCTCCTGCTCTAAAGTTTGGAACAATATTCTTATTTTCCTTTATAGTTTCCTTGAAAATTATGTTAAATCTACTTCCGGAATATTTTCCAAGTTTTCATTGGTAAATACAGATAAGAAATAATCATTTAAACATGTACACATCACTTTATCGTCATTTGTGATATGGCCATTGGCTACTTCAATTGGTCCGACTTTTTCCTTAAATTTTGTTTGATAATGTTGATAAAACCCTTTAGGATTTTCTTTAGCTTCTCCTGCTATTCTAACTTCGTATTTTCTTTTCGACTCTAACTATCTTTTTAACTTCCCTGTTTAACTGCATATATTGCTGCCTCACATGCTCTTCACCTCTTTTTAGTTTCCTGTATATTCCTCTTTTAATACCTATAAGATTCTTTATTCTATTGTTCATCCATTTAGGATCATTTTTTCTTGATCTGCAATGTTTCATGGGAATATAGTCTCTCTTGTTATTCTTAAGAGTCATGACAAAATTGTTATATTCCTCATCCAAATTTATATTAACTGACGGACTGCTGTTCTTTCCTGTGAGAGAATTTGATGTATTGATCTTATCTTGTGATAATCCTTGGCATGTGTTACTCAAATTTCGGGGTAATCCGCTACCTGCGACCTGACCTGCTGGATTAACTACCCACATCTGTACCCCAGAAATCCCTTCCCATACCTCATTAGATAATTTAGTTTTTAAGCCCTCAAAATCTCCTGCTCTAAAGTTTGGAACAATATTCTTATTTTCCTTTATAGTTTCCTTGAAAATTATGTTAAATCTACTTCCGGAATATTTTCCAAGTTTTCATTGGTAAATACAGATAAGAAATAATCATTTAAACATGTACACATCACTTTATCGTCATCTGTGATATGGCCATTGGCTACTTCAATTGGTCCGACTTTTTCCTTAAATTTTGTTTGATAATGTTGATAAAACCCTTTAGGATTTTCTTTAGCTTCTCCTGCTATTCTAACTTCGTATTTTCTTCACGACTCTCTAACTATCTTTTTAACTTCCCTGTTTAACTGTATATATTGCTGCCTCACATGCTCTTCACCTCTTTTTAATTTCTTGTATATTCCTCTTTTAATACCTATAAGATTCTTTTTGCTATTGTTCATCCATTTAGGGTCATTTTTTCTTGATCTGCAATGTTTCATGGGAATATAGTCTCTCTGACTATTCTTAAGAGTCATGACAAAATTGTTATATTCCTCATCCAAATTTATATTAACTGTCGGACTGCTGTTCTTTCCTGTGAGAGAATTTAATGTATTGATCTTATCTTGTGATAATCCTTTGCATGTGGTACTCAAATTTCGGGGTAATCCGCTACCTGCGACCTGACTTGCTGGATTAACTACCCACATCTGTACCCCAGAAATCCCTTCCCATACCTCATTAGATAATTTAGTTTTTAAGCCCTCAAAATCTCCTGCTCAAAAGTTTGGAACAATATTCTTATTTTCCTTTATAGTTTCCTTGAAAATTATGTTAAATCTAATGGAATCATGGTCACTGTTGCCCAATTTTTCACCAACTTCTAAATTTGTAACCATATTCTCTCTATTACTAAGAACTAAATCTAGTGTATTCACCCCCCGTGTTGCTTCAAGTACATGCTGAGAAAGGAAATTGCCTTCTACTACTTCCAAAAACTCCTTAGAGCTACTATCACCTGTTATGGTTTCCCAGTCAATATGTCTAAAATTAAAATCGCCTACAATGCAAACTCTATTTGACCTGGTCACTTTAGAAATTTCATCGTATATAACTTGCGACTTTATATTGTCTAGATCAGGTGGTCTGTAGACTACTCCTACAACTAGACTTTCTATATTATTTTTAATTTCAACCCATAAGGTTTCTGAATTTAGATTTGTCTTAATTCCAGACTTAATGCAGCTTCTGAGGCTATCTTTAATATACATAATTACCCCTCCCCCTCTTGTATCTGCACTACGATCAGCATTATAAAGTTTATATCCTGTAATTATGTACTCAGCTTTAAGGTGTTTGCTTTCTAAATTAATCCAACTTTCACTAATGCATATTATATCCAGTCTCTCACTACATACTATGGCTCTCAGTTCTTCTATCTTGTTACCTAAAGTACGGCTATTTCTATAATATTCTTTTAAACTTTCTCTAGCTTTACCCTTCTTGTGGCTATTCTTTTTGTTAATATTTGTTCTATGTAACAAATGGTTCTTATCCTTAGACTCCCAGTTATTTGACCCACTATTTACTGAACCCTTACTGACTAATTTCTCTGCACAAGTGTTATTCATTTCATTATTTGTGTCTAACAAAACCCCCCTACCTCTCTGTCTATCATACCAGCTAATACCGAGACACCTGAATTAGAAAGATGCACTCCATCCCTTGCATACATATGCTTACAACTAGTGAAGTGATCCCACCCGTCTATAAAACCTATATTATTCTCCCGACAGAAGACTTTCATCCTAGCATTTACTCCTATAGCTCGAGACCACCACTCTGAACTTTGGCTAAGCCTAGGGAGAATACCACACATCACAGGAACTGCACCCCTTTTCCTGATCTTATCCAGGGCTTGTCTATACAACCTAATCAGCTCTTCACTTCTACCATCCTGCACGTCATTTCCCCCAGCTCTCAAACAAACAACATCTTTTTTCTCAATCCAGCTATTTATTGACTCACCCACCTTCTTCATACTTGCTCCAGGGAAAAAATATTTTCCTCTAATTCTATGCCTGAGTTTCCTGTCTACATATCTGCATAGTGAATCCCCTACAATTACCAAAGAACGAGACTTATCCGGAGGATGGGTTACTCCGACCTTGGGAGACTTACCTAGGCTCTTGACCTGAGAGCTTTTCCCACTTCCATTTCTACGATCGCTAGTACACCTATCTAACTCTATGGGTCCTGAAGAATTACTGCCGCCACTGTCACCTTCATCTCTAAGTGAACTAAATGAATTAGCAACTTGTAGTCTAAAAGTATCATTTTTCTTAAGAACCATATTCGTTGAACCCTTATTCACAACTTTAGTTCCTGGGTTCATCCAGTGAGGACGTGCTTCCAGTAGCTCTAGTCTTGACCATATTTAGTACAATGGAGAGTGGTGGTGTTCTTTGTGCTGGTGGTGTTAGT